>BMAO01021081.1:0-220009 GCA_019973975.1 Trichonephila clavata | reverse complement strand
TTACGGGGGTTAAGGGGCGTTATAAATAATTGTTTTCATTTTTAAACTACTGGAAGTACATTATTGAAATATGATAAGCAGAATCCTTAATGGAGTAAAGATCCGCTATATAATGTGTTTTCTGAAAATTGACCCCAGATGGCGTTGATGGGGCTCAAGGGGCGTTCTAGATAATTGTTTTCCATTTTTAATTTATTAGACTCACAGTCTTCAAATTTGGTAAGCAGATTCCTTTCATACAGTACGTTTCCTAATATGGGTTTTGTGAAAACCATTTGCGGTTTCCGAGTTCTCAAGGGGCTCTATAGGTAATTATTCCCATTTTTAAACTATTAGACGTACAGTCTTGAAATTTGGTAAAAGATTCCTTTCGCAGAGTAGAGAACCGCTACAAAATAGGTTTTGCGAAAATTAAACCACAAGTTTCATTTCGGGGGATTAAGGGGCGTAATGGATATAAATATTTCCGTTTTTTAAACTATTATACCTACCTGCTTGAAAATTAGTGGGCATGTTCCTTTCATGGAACAGAGTTCCATTAAAACGAAATTAAACCCTAAGGAGGGTTACGAGAGGTCAAGGGGAATTATGCGGAAAAAATACCGTTTTTGAATTGTTAGACCCACATACTTGAAATTGGTTAAGCATGTTTCTTTTGTTGAATAGGGATCTACTAAGAATGTATTTTATGGAATCAACTCCTGGGGGGAGCATGGGGTTACTGGGGCGTATTGACACAAAAAAAAATTCCTTTTTTCGAACTACAAGGACTATAATAGTGGATTTTGGTTTGCATTTTCCATTTGTTAAATTGAAATCCGCTAAGAACAGTTATATTGGAGAACGTTTCTCAACGGAATTACGGAGGGAATTGATAATAAAAACTTCGCTTTTACTCTATTAGACTTAGACTTAAAATTTGTCTTGCATGCTTCCTTTATGGAGTAGAGTTCCACCAAAAATTGGTTACGCGGAAATCCACTTGGTTATAGGGTTACGAAAGTACAAACATCCTTCTATACTTCAATTTTTAAAATTTTTAGAAAATACAAATTAGAAGTCCTGTCCTTTTTATATCAAGAGTCGAGAGTTACAGGTACACTTATATTTTTCAATATAATCGAATTCTTAATGCTAGGGCTTAGATATCAATAATTTTTATATACATATATATCTGTATATAAACAGTATATATTTATAAAATGTCATGAAATACCCAGCGAAGCGGGGGCGGGTAACGGCTAGTATATATATGTGTGTGTGTTTTGTAGCACTTTTTGAATTCTGTTTTTTTTCCCTCCTTGATCTTTATATGTATAGTTGGGCATGGTAAGCTCTAGAAAAAATAATGGATTGTTTTAAATATGTTACTAGTTTGAGTAGTGATGTTAAGGCTACACAGTGCCCTTTTTAAAGACAGTAATATTGAAAGTAATTTGTGTTTTCTTTTTAGATTATATTATGAAATTGATTCTTGAAATAAAAATTTTTTTACCGGTCTTTATTTTAAAAATTACAAATTTTTCTTGTAAGATACTCAATTTTTAAAGTTTTTTAGTTATTTTCAGTGATTTCTGTTTCTTAAGATTATTGCGAACAAAAGTTAGTATGGAATTGAACATTTCAAACTAATTTTCCCTACTAAAAATTCCTTGTTGAATTTTAATAATTACTTTTACAGCTATGGAAAAAATATCAAATTTTTTAAAACTATTAATTTAAGATTTTTAGAAAAAATAACTAGTGCTCTCAGACCGAAATCCATTCTAACTTTTAATGAACATATATATATATATATGTATATATATATATATATATATAAATTCTACAAAAAAACTTTCAATATTATCTTGAACAGAAAAAATCCTTGGGAGAAATATATCCTCAAAATTGAAAAGTCTGAGAAAAACACAGTTAAAGTTTCTAAAGGCATAAAAACAAAAACTAATAATGCCTCTAAAGATCTAATTAAAAAAAAATATTATTATCCAAATTATGTACACTGTATCAAAACACTACTTTAATTAAATGTGTTATATGAGGATATATTTTTTTTTATATTTAAAATATGTTTTACATAAAATTGATAGTATTTGTTAAATATATATATATATATATATATATATATAAAGGAGAAAAAAAAAGCGACTCACTCACTGACTGACTGACTGATTGACTGACTGACTAACTGACTGACTGACTAATCACGATATCTCTGGAACTATTCAACCTACAGACTTGAAATTTCGTAGACATGTTCCTTTCATAGAGTAGATATCAGCTAAGAACGGATTTTTTCCGAAATTCGAAACGCAAGGGGCGTTACGGGGGGTTAAGGGGAGTTAAAATAATTGTTTCCATGTTTAAACTACTTGATGTACAATCTTGAAATTGGGTAAGCAGATTCCTTTCAGAGAGTAGAGATCCGCTACAAAATGAGTTTGGTGAAAATAGACCCCAAGTGGAGTTTCTGGGGCTTAGGGGGCGTTATAGATAATTATTTCCATTTTTAAACTATTTGACGCACTGTCTTTAAATTTGATAAACAGATTCCTTTCGTAGAATAATGATCAGTTACAAAACGGGTTTTGTGAAAACAGACTTCTAAGTGGCGTTGCGGGGGATTAAGGGGCGTAATAGATAAATATATCCGTTTTTAAACTACTTCACCTACCTGCTTGAAAATTGGTAGGTAAGTTTCTTTCCTGGAGTAAATATCCGCTACAAAATGGGTTTTGGGAAAATTGACCCCCAAGGGGTGTTGCGGGGGCGGGGGTTTAAGGGGCGTTATAAATAGTGATTTTTAAGTTACTAGACGTACAGTCTTGAAACTTAGTAAGCAGATTCCTATTCATAGGGTAGAGATACGCTACAAAATGGGTTTCGTGAAAATTGCCCCCAAGTGGCGTTGCGGGACTTAAGGGGCGTTATAGATAATTATTTCCATTTTTAAACTATTTGACGCAGTCTTTATATTTGATAAATACATTTCTCTGATAGAGTAGAGATCAGTTATAAGAAGGTTTTGTGAAAACAGTCCTCTAAGTGGCTTTGCAGGGGATTAAGTAGCGTAATAAATAAATATTTTCGTTTTTAAACTACTTGACCTACCTGCTTGAAAATTAGTAGTAATGTTTCTTTCATGGAGTAAATATCCGCTACAAAACGGGTTTGAAGAAAATTGACCCCCAAGGGGTGTTGTGGGGGTGGGGTGTTTAAGGGGCGTTATAAATTCCTATTTTTAAGTTATTAGACGTACAGTCTTGAAACTTAGTAAGCAGATTCCTCTCATAGGGTAGAGATACGCTAAAAGTGGGTTTCGTGAAAATTGCCCCCAAGTGGCGTTGCGGGACTTAAGGGGCGTTATAGATAATTATTTCCATTTTTAAACTATTAGACGCACAGTCTTTATATTTGATAAATAGATTTTTTTCATAGAGTAGAGATCAGCTATAAGAAGTTTTTGTGAAAACAGACCTCTAAGTGGCGTTGCAGGGGTTTAAGTGGCGTAAGAGATGAATATTTTCGTTTTTAAACTACTTGACCTACCTGCTTGAAAATTGGTAGTAATGTTTCTTTCATGGAGCTACAAAACGGGTTTGGAGAAAATTGACCCTCAAGGGCTGTTGCGAAGGGGGGGGGGGTTAAGGGCAGATATAAATAATTATTTCTATTTTGAAACTATTAGACTCATAGTCTTGAAATTTGGTTAGCAGATTCCTGTCATAGGATAGAAGTACACTACAAAATGTGTTTTGTGAAAATCGACCCCTAGGTGGCGTTGCGGGGGTTCAAGGGGCGTTATTGATAATTTTTTTGCATTTTTAATTAATTGGACGCACAGTCTTCAAATTTTGCTAAGCAGATTCCTTTCATAGAGTGCAATTCCCCTACAAAATGGGTTTTGTGAAAACAGACCCAGAAGTGGCGTTGCGAGGGCTCAAGTGGCGTTATAGATAATTATCCCCATTTTTAAACTGTTAGACGTACAGTCTTAAAATCTGATAAGCAGATTCCTTTCGTAAAGTAGAGAACCGCTACAAAATGGGTTTCGCGAATATCAACTACGAAGTTTAATTTCGGGAGTTTAAGAGGCGTAATTGATAAATATTTCCATTTTTAAACTATTTGATCATCCTGCTTGAAAATTGGTAGGCATGTTCCTTTCATGGAATAGAGTTCCTCTAACAAAGAGTAAAACGAAAATTGACCCCTAAGGATGTTTGCGAGGGGTCAAGAGGAGTTACAGAAAAAAATTCCTGTTTTTAATTGTTAGACCCATATGCTTGAAATTTGTTAAGCATGTTTCTTTCGTTGATCCACTAAGAATAAATTTTAAGCAAATCAAGTTCTGGGGGGTTGCAGGGGGTTACTGGGACATATTGACAAAAAAATTACTTTTTTCGAGCTACAAGGCCTATAATAATGAAATTTGGTTTGCATTTTTCTTTTGTTGAATTGAAATCCGCTAAGAGTGGTAATTTTGGAAAACGGCTCTCAACGGGATTACGGGGATATTGATAGTAAAACTTTTGTTTTTTTTTTCTGTTAGATTTAGACTTGAAATTTGGCTTGCATGTTCAATTTACGGAGTAGAGGAATCCACTTGGTTTTTGAGTTACGAAAGAGCAAACATCATTCTATACTTCAATTTTAGAGATTTTTAGAAAATACAAATTAGATGAGCTCTGCCCTTTTTTTTTATCAACAGGTGACAGTTTCAGGTATAAGTATATTTTTGAATTCAATCGAATTCTTAATGCTAGGACTTAGATATCAATAATTTATACATATATATAACCAGTAAAAATTTATAAAACATCATGAAATACCCAGCGCGAAGCGGGCGGGTAACGGCTAGTATATATATATATTTTGTTGTTAAAATTATATTCGAATCATTAAGATATTATGTACCATTGAATTCATACACGTGTAGGCAAAGCAGCCCAACATACATATATATATATATATACGATGACAGAGATTACTCAGTCTAATCTTAACATGATGCTTTTATAAAAGTTTTGAAACACTTATAAAAATAATAATGATACAAACTGAAACTAGAAACCCACAGGTTTGTACGTATAACATCTAATTTTTTCTCAGTTTTAAGTCGGTGCAATTTAAAAAGTTTGATTTTTATAACATGACTTGAAATTATTTTACTATAGTATTATAATACATTTTGTAATATATATCATAGATAAATTCAGTTATATTTGCAATACTTGTATACGGAATACTTTGAACTCAATAAAGTCTCATTGTAGTATCAGCTGAAAAAAGGCTGATTTTAAGTCATATAATTTTCAGTAGTATTCCACCTCTTCCAAATATTGTCTTTTAGTAACACAAGGATGTTTTGAGCCCGGCAATTTCTCAATAGGAAAAAATTAATGAAAGCAAAAAAAGCTTCTAAAGTTCTTTTCTATGTAAAAACACACAAATATTGCTCTTTAAAAATTAAAAACTTTGAAACATAACTGAACAGAAATGATTTTAGTAGTAAAAGTAAGAGTTAATAGCCATTTCACTGAACGAACCGATTATTCTCCCAAATATCTCTCTTTATATACAAAAAAAAGTTTTTTTATGAAGCGCTAATAAATTTATTTCAAGGTGAAGTTAACAAAAGAAACTACATCTTTTTTACAGAATGGAGCAAACTCACAGTTTGGACAAATTTACATTTATGATAGGGAGGCTTTGCATGAACGTGCAAAAATAGTTAAACGTAAAGATGTGTTACAAATTTTACAGCCAATTATGAAGAAAAAAACCGTATGAACTACATAATACAAGGAAATTACAGTTTTATAATTTGAGCTGTGATAGAGTTGCATAATTTGTACAATGGGAGTTGGTCGCCATTAGGCAAATAGGGGAGGGGGCGGTACCTCCTTCCAGTTTTTAATTAATTAAACTTTTAAGAATGGAAAAGTGCTTTAAAATGATTGCTAAACTAATCACTCTCTCTAAACTGTCAAATATTGAGATTGTCAACTCTCAGAAAACTTCAAATATATTAAAAACTGATTGGTTATCAGACTCCCTTAACCTTTTCAATAGAATTTTTGCTATTCCTGATGGGCGCAGTAGCTTAGTGGTTATGGTCACGAGTTCATGTCTGGAGTGTCATGGGCTCAAATCCTGTTGCCACTAAAGACCCTCCGTGTAGATGAGGCTATTCCTCTCATTTATGTGGTAGTTAGGAAAGAGGGATGCCAGCTCAGATGTCATTCTCGTTACTCGACCGAGGTTGAACATTACGAGGTTTGTGATCAATAGCCCTTTTGTTGCTTTATAGAGCGACACTAATCTCTCTCTTTCTTTTGCTAATCCTGCTCCAGGCACATAAATTACTTTAATAAACCCTGTAAAAATTCTCATTTATAGTTAATATTTTATCTTCAAAATTTACACATCTAATATTGATTGAATTTTTTTCCTAATGGGAAATTTTAAGAGTGCAGTCCATTTGGACATAGCTGCTTTAATTTGGGAAAGGACTTCCTTTCCTAATACAAAAATAACTTATTTTTGAGATTGTGCATAATTCTCTGTTTTACGAATTTTTTAGTCTGCTTATGTGATCCATTAGCACAGAGTAGTAATTACTTAACAATTCGATTAAAATTTTCCATTTTTTCCCATTACATTAAAACTGTTTAAATGTAATTTTATAGCAAATACATGAAGAAAAATTACATTTTCAAAACATTCTCTTTTCATGGAAAATATTTCTATGTAATATTTTTTCTATGTATATATAGTTAGGATTTTTCTTTACAGAGCCTGAATTAAGATTTTTGAAACATTCACATTATTTTTAGAGTTACTATTGAAATAACAACCAGACTTCTTCATAAAAATTCGCTACTTTATTAATATAAGTCCACTTCTAAATTATATCTTCAAAAAAGTCCAGTTGAGGTAGGGATTCTTGGGAGCTTCCCAAATCGAATAACAAAAACTAAACTTTCGTAACATCAAGAATTATTTTGAAGATTGTCGAATTTTAAACATCCATAATAATGTTTACGACAAATTTTACATCTCGCCATATTGACATCAATAGGAGTATTGTAAAGTTTTCATATGCAAGAGTATATTTTTTTAATTCTTGATTATTTCAGGGCCCCGGTGCATAGCATCCATTGACGATACCACTCCCTGCACCAGCTTTCAGTCTGGTTGAAATGACAATTCTACAAATGTTTCACTCACTAAGAAAGTATACACCCCACAATAACCCCCTTTCAGTCCTAAAATAGATTCCAATCGCCTCCCCCTGAAATCAACAGCTATCCTGTTTATGTGTTTCCCCCCGCCCTCGTCAACCTTATCTCAAGGTCACTTGACCGTTTCATCTTGGTAACAAATTGTCAGAACTTCCTTCTTTCATTCCAACGAAGAGGGTCCCCTCCCTAACAATGACGTGATCTCATGACGTAGTCTAGGGTTACTTTAAATCTCTTACCCCCTCCCCCTTTCATATAAAAAAAGCAGAATTAGTATTTCTGAAGTGATTAAAATCATTATTCATGTAGCAAAATATTCTTTTTCGTAAAATAAAGTATTATTAATGTGTATTTAAGCAGTTTATGCTCTATTTTCTTCTAAAGTAATATTTTAAAAGTTTTGTACGTAGATTGCATACACGTGGCGCCATCTGCAGTCATTACAATAAAGCTTGCCAAACATGGCGTCCGAGCATTTTGGAAGCAAAGATATATGTATTTTTCGTAATTTTAAAATTTTCTAAACTATTTCTGACATTTTTACATTTCATGGTGGATTTATATGAGTAATTTACGTTCTCAACAATAGTTTTACATCCAAATAATGTGATTTCATTAAGTTAAAGTACCCTGGCCTTTTCAGTACATTTAGAAGTCCACCTTAAGATTGTAAATAAAAGCGTTTGCCCCTCCCAAAAAAGGAGGTATGTAACAAATGCATTATAGCTCCCATGAAGACTGTCATGTAGGAGATACTATCAAGGTCTTTGGTAACAAATAAGAAATTTCCCCAGAATTAACAGTTTCGTGAGCCTGGAGTGACTCTGTGCCCCGCGCGCCCACTCCCGGGTTAAATGTACAAAGTAATAAAATCTATATAAATTTTTTTTGAAATTCAAGTATGAAAAGAGCTCATTCACAAGTAAGGAAATTATTAAAAATTCAGAGAGCTATAGGACTAGCAATTTCATATTGAATGTTAAAATAAGCAATTCCTCCCCTGCTGGGGATGCATGCTTGTATACATAAATGGTAGGATTGATAAATATCTTTCGCATTCTGCTATACATTCTGCCCAGTATTCACCAATCGTTTCATCAGTTGTACGATATTTTGAAGTGAGCCCAGAATCTTACGGCCCATCATATCCCATACTTGTCCCATTGAAGAAAGATTTGGCGTCCTTGTTAGCGAAGCTAGAGTATTAGCAGTTCGGAGTCAGTCCAGATATATGTGATCCGTGTATAACCTGTCATTATCTTGCTAGAAAATGGCTCCTGGATGGCATGCATGAAGAATAACGCAACCAGCTAAAGGATTTAATCAACACGCATCATTTTTCATGCTGTAAGGAGGAGGATTACAGGTAATCTGCTGTTGTAAGCAACATCATTCCACGGCATGAAACCGGGATTATTGATTGTATGCCTCTGTAAGACAAAGTCTGATTGGAATCACTGGCTAATAGGCACTGAGTATAATATTCTATGCACTTAACACAGTTTTATAAGAAAAAATTCATAAAATTCTAAATTTTTTAAACTTGATTCAAATTTTTCTCAATAATTATACAAAAATGTAGTATCGTTAAAAAAATTTGAGCAGTACTTTTCTGTTTCGCCGTTGCAGGCGATAAAGTCACCAAAAATGATACAACTGACGCCAAATGGAAAGCTCTTGCTGGTAACCTTTTACCACCACATTTTTCAAAACAAGCTACGGTCTTTTCTTATGAGTGGCGTCTTTTTAATAATACTTCAAAAATAGTTGAAAAGCGAATGAGAGCTAACATTTATAAATATTTTTTCTTAGTATATTGTTTGTTGTCTCCATTCAACAAAGCCTGCTTGGCAAGATTTGCGCCGGTGAAACGGAAAAGTACCTTTTGAGCATATGTAGGTGAAATGTTTTTGTTTTTTTCTGTGAAAGAAATGATTGTATGCAAAGGACATTTTAATATGAAAGCATTTTGAAGAAATTTTAATTTCCTTTAAAATTATATTGTTGCAGTTGCAACTAATTCGTTCTGAAGGTAAATTATTGCTTTAAATATGAGAATTCTTTGTGAAATAGGTACAATGTCAAACACTAATCTTTTCTTTAACTTATGATGCAGACATGTTTTAAAAAAATAAAGCACAATTATATAATTTTCATAAAAGAAATATTTTTATAACTTTTTCCTTATGAATGTATTAAAAATATACCTTTTGCTTAAGATATAAAATTAGTATTGTGATCTTCATTGCATTTTTGTTCATAAATATTTTACCTATTTGTAAATTGTTATAAGTACAGTTAAACAGAAATTTTCTTATCTTAAACTTGGAAATGAATGAGTGTTTTAGACATAATGGTCATGACTAGTATTTTTTAAACAGTGCCTTTTTGAATTTTTTTTAAAGTCATAATATTTTATTTTAAGAATGTTTTTTTTTTTACTATAGTATATTTTTTTAATATCTAGGTTTGTATTTGATTTTTTATTTAACATTTCTAACTTTTCTATTTGTTTTCACGTGTAGTAAGTTCATATTTTTCTCCAGCTGAGTATGGTTATTTAAATTACCTCTTCTTCAGAATTCTGAAGGATTTATAGAATTATGAAAATTGCAGCAAAATCTAATTTATGAAAAAAACTCCTATCCTGTTCTTTTGTTTCATTCAGAATTGTATTTGTAAGCTGAATGTTTTAACTTATTTACATTTCCTTGAATGAAAACTGGTTGAAAGACTGAACAAATCTTGCAGAAAAGAAAGTTTTTGAATTTGATGATTTTTTTTAAAAGTACTGAGGCATTTTTTGTAGAATCCATGAAACAGGAATTATGTAACTCTCACTTAACTTTCCAACTATCAATTGTAGTATTACTCAAATAAAACATTGATCAAAATGACACCAAATATAGTGTCAAAGGATTTTTGAATGATCTGAGAAAAAACAAAATATGTTAAATAACAAAAACACTTTGGTTTGAATTCTTCCATGAAGAAAAATATTTTGTAAGATTTTTTTGCATAAAAGTTATTTTTTTAAAAAATATTTATTATTTTTAGTCTATTATTATATAAATAATGCAATTTTTTTTCAAGATACAAATGAAAATTATATGCAGATTTAAAGGCATTTACGATTTAATTGAAATGAACTACTCTGCATATACTTTTTAGATATACAGGGTAATTCACCAGGTATAATTTCTTATACTTTTTGTACAATTTTTAGTATGGCCCTTTGTATCACTTTATGTGCTTGTTAAATTTTACTGATTGGATATTTTTAATATCTCTCTGTTCTCAAATTTATATCAAGTCTGAAGGTTTTAACTTAAGAAGGTTGGTGTAGCAAAATTAATTTTTTGTTTAATTTGTTTTACTACTCTGGTTTGTAATTTAGCACTGGGTTTTGGAAATTCTGCTGAAGGAGAATTGACTATTTTCATTCTCTCCACAAATTTATTTTATCTTTTCCATGTATCTGTACTGTTACAATTGCACTTGCCTGTTGTCTCTTAATTTTTATATATTACTTTTTTAGTATTTATTTTCCAAAAGACTTGAAAATGGCATGGACTAAGGTTTGTAAAATATTTTTGCATATTCAGTCTGACTAAATTAAGCTGAAATAATTTAATTCTTATCTTAAAAATTTTTCATGAATCACTAGATCCATTCAAATTTCATTTGTATAGGCATATTTTGGCAAACTTTAATCCATTTTTGCGTAATACACAAATGAAAGTTAAATTGTAGTTCAATCAGAAATAAATTTGAAGTGTAAATATGAAAGAATGAATGTTGAGGGGAGGTTTAATTTATGTGGAGAAAATAGAGGCTGATTTAAAACGTTGTCCTTGAAAAGTTTCATTGTTTTGTCAGCACAATATTTTGCTTTTAGTATATACTCATTTCAAAGTAAAAACTTAATATATCTCTTTAATAAAAATATATTTTAGTTTTTAATAAATGTAACAATGTAACTTTTAATAATTTTTATAAATTTTCTAATTTATATATATATTTATATTTGAAATTCCCCTTTGCTATTTATTATTGCAGAGATAGTTGCATAAAGTTATTTTTTGGAGTTTCATAGCATAACCTTTTCAATAAAATTGGTTTTTCCATTTAACTATTCATTACATGTTTGAACAAATATCTCTAAAAAGTGATATGTGATTTGCTACGTATGGAGCGGCTGTGGTAGCCTAGTGGTCATCGTTATGAACTCGTGTCAAGTCGTGGGTTCGAGTTCCCGATGCTCCGGAAAAACCCATTGTATAGAGTAACTGATGTACATTAAATCTGTCATGTTTCAAACGTCCTCTCGTTGGCGGGGTGTGGTAGTTTGGAGAGGGGGTATTCCAGCTCAGCTGTCGTCCTCGTCATTTGACCACGGCTTCAAGTTTCGAGGTTCATCGCCAACAGCCATCATGTCGCTTTTTAGTGCGACCTAAACAGATAGTCAAAGTTTTTCCGATTGGTGGTAATTTCTATGCCAAATGAGGTTCGTCCATAATATATGACTAGTTGAATGCATAAGTTTTTATCTTAAATATTATTTTATTAAAAAAATGAGACATAAGTTGTGTTTTATCTTACTATTCTATTCATTTTTCAAACGGTGATGTATCAATGTATTTTCTTATTTTATATGTTTCCTACATAAACAAAATAATTCTAGTTGCTAAATTATTTTGTGTTGTATATTTTATTTATTTTCTTTAGTTGATAACTCTGCAAAATTTGAAGAAGATTTATCTATATTTAATGTAAAAAAGTTTATTTTTATACTCAACCAATTTTTAGTTGTTTTTTTTAAACTGATTTATTATTTTATGAAAATCTGAAAACTAGGTTTTAAAATTTATTGCGTTTACAAGCTCTAGTATTTTATTTTAAATATGAGTCACTCTACATAAGAGAAGTTGGTACTCCCCCCCCCTTCTATTACACCACATCACATGAGAACTTTCTGGCAAGTTAAATTCACTATACATCTGCTATTCCATATTAGTCTCTCTTCTCTTGAACTTGCGGTGTAAAGGGCCTGAGGCACTTTAAATCTGTCGAGGCTCAAAGTCCTCACTTTTGAGTGGTGTGGTAGTTTAGAGTGAAGGGTTTTTTTTTGTCCACGCTCAGTTTTTTGTCCACGTCACTTAATCGAGGTTCAAACTTACGAGGTCCTTCGCCAATAGCCCTCTTTTTGTAATATGTCATATTCTCTCATTCTTATTTTGCATATATTCATTGAAAATATCTTCTAAATATCTGTTTTAGCTTGTTGATTTTTTCTATTCTTTGATTTTAGACTTTTCCCATTAGGATTTGTGAGTAAAAGTATTCCTCATATACTACCCAAGTTCTCAAATATCCGAAATGGCTCAAGCGATGCCTCAGAATGAACAAATGCTGGAACACGCTCGTGAATTCATAAAGAGGTGCAAAACTGAATTGAATTGGAAAGACTTGTCCAATGATATTGTCATGGACATCGGCTGTGGAGTTTATTTATTGTGCTGTAGAGCGTTGCTGGAGGAGTTTCCACGGATGGGATGTCTACTTGCCGGTGACAAATTTGACGTCCTTACAACGGAAATATGGACGGATAGTTTTTTTTAGGAATTATTTAGAAATTTGATCCTTCAGTTTCATTTTATGGATATAACTAACAGTTCTATTGTGGAAGAATATAGAAACCTCTTAGATAAAATTGTGTGCAGGAACACGCTTCAACAAATCGTCAACAAAGAGTTGGCTTTCCAAAACATGTATTACTTGCTGAAACGTGGTGGACATGCAGGAATTATATTTTGCCTTGCAAATCCAGTTGGCTCTTGGCAGCTGAAAATAAGTTCAAGCGAAAACTGGGGGCAGTACAGGAAGAATGGAACACCCCTTTTCACCCCTGCAAATCTCGAAGACAATTACTACAAGAATGTTTTGGAAGATATTGGTTTTCGGGTCGTCCGATGTGAAAGGAGCGATGTACAACTTCAATTTTTAAATGACGAGAGAAAGCCTTCTAACAGAATTGTTAGCAATTGCTAAAGCTCTATTTAATATACCTGCAGATAAGATGACGCAATTTAAGGAGAGATCGGTAAAGCTTTTTAAAGAATTGATTGGCTACAGCGGAAGTGGACCTTTACGCTACGAAGCTTCTGAGCTTTTTTTACTTTCTATTAAACAATAAGACAGCAAGGATTTGGAGTAGTAGTACTTTTTATCCCAAATTAGTTTTAGACCTGTTTTTATGCAAAAGAAAAATACATTTTATAAGAGTTTTATTGATTGGGCCAAAATAAAATGTAACGGTTTTGTGCAAAAAAAAAAAAAAAAAAAGGTTTATCCTTCGTGAAGAGAGATTATGTTTTCGAGTTCTTAGGCACCAGGAATTCAGTTTTCTCCCAGCTTTGCAGCCTTCCCAGATCATCAATCAGCTAGTATAGTAGTCCCCAACCCCTGGACCAGTACCAGTCCGTGGATCAAATAGTACCGGGCCGCTGAAGGAACATTAACTTGTTTCCATTTTATTTACTCAGGCGTTCGAACGTTACTTTCTGACCACCCAAAACCCTTCAAACTGGTAAGAAATGGATCTCTGCAACCTATTTTTCAATAAATAAGGCAAATCTAGCATACCTGTGCAGAAGTTCATCTGCTGAAGATTGTATAAGCGGTGATAACCTTAAAACTGCGTTCGAGACAATAACTTCGCTGATGTTTTGGAGTAAAGTCATGGCGGAATATTCCTTTCTCATAACCTATTTGTGTGAAGCAAGGTTTTCTACAGGAGAGGGAGGGGGGAGTTCCTAAAATAAATAATCTTTAAGATACTGATCCATTTATTTAAAACTGAAGTATATATAAATGAAGATGTGAAAAAATATATCATCAGGGAGTGGTGGTGTCAGCTGGAGATTATTGTTGTTCTTCATGTATTTGAAAGATTGCTTCAATAATATTCCCCCACCCCCTTCTCTTTCCCTATATGTTTTATTATTATTAGCTTGTAGCTGCATTTGTATTATGTATGCATATTGTATATTTACCTCTTATTTATCATTATGTATGTATATTGTGAATTTACCTTTAATTTGTATTATGTATGCATATTGTGAATTCATCTTTGATTTGTATTGTGTAAAAATTTTGCTTGTACTTCTGTAAAAAATGTAAATTAAGATTTTGTTCGGTTTGTAACTCTAAACCCCTTTCTTATTCTGCCAATAGCCGTCGTGTTGCTTTATCATGTGACGTTAATAAACACTAACCCCATACACGCTATGTCTATCATGTGACGCTAATAAAACACCCCATACACACACACACACTCAATATAATAAATATGATCAAGTCAAAAATCGGGACTTTATGTAATTTATATATTATTTTACAATTTCTTATTTTGCCTTGCTGCCAAGATAAACGTAGCTTGTAATTTACTCTCTTATTGTTATTTTAAGAATAATATTTGTAATTTATTATGGTAAGCCTTTAAGGGGGACTTCCAAATGTATTGAAAACGTAATTACACTTTAGCTCGATGAAATCACATTATTCAGGTATAAAACTTTTGTTGAGAACGTAAATTACTCATGTAAATCCATCATGAACTGTAAAAATGTCAGAAATAGTCTAGAATACTTTAAAATTACGAAAAATACATATATTTTTGCTTCCAGAATTTTCGGACCCCTTGTTTGGCAAACTTTATTATAATGACTGCAGATGACTCTACGTGTATGTACACAAGTGTGCAAAACTTTTAAAACATTACTTTAGAAGAAAATTGGGCAAAAACTGCTTAAATATACATTAATAATACTTTATTTTACGGGGGGGGGGGAATATTTTGCTACACGAGAAATGATTTGTATCACTTCAGAAACACTAATTCTGCTTTTTTACATGAAAAAATGGGGGGTATCGCAAATAAAAAGAATTATAGTAACCCTAGACTATGTCATGAGATCACGTCATTATGTGTGTTCTGTACTCCCTGTGACATCCTAAAACAGGCATATCTAACTCATTTGATATCACCACATGAACTATGAGGGTCATGTTCATGAGGGTCGCATGTTTTCAATGTTCAAAAAATTAAACAGGAATTTAAAATGGTTACTTCTTATTTATAAAAAAAAAACTCATTGTATTACATATTATACATACATAATCATTTAGTATTTCCTTTTATTTTTAAAACTATACATGTTTTATATTGTTTTCAAAAAAATAAAAGTTATAATACGAAATACAATTTAATATTTCTTTTAGAAGATATTTGACATCATTTGTTTTCTCTCAACACAAATCATCAAAACTTGGTTGAACATATTGAGCTGATGTAATTTTTAAAAGATGATGATAAATGTTTATCATTTAATCTTAGCCTTTCAGAATTTTTGTTATTTTTCAATAAAGAAAAAAGTTTCTCGCATAAATAAATGGGCATCCAAACATAGCCATTCATTACACGTAACAAATGATAACATTTTAAGAAACCAATCTACAGATGAATATGTATAAAAATCTAGATATTCAATTTCCAAACATTTTTGCTTCTACAAAGAATCACAATAGATTTCAATTCATTCCATTTGTAAGTTTTCATCAATATCGATAGATAGAGGTGAAGTTAAAAAATGTAATTGTAATTTAAAATTTAGAAAATATTTGATCGAATTCCATCTCTAATAGTTTAATTTGGTGAGAATATTCTGTAAATTTTAATTTAAGCGTGATAGATTGTGTCAATAGATTTTGAAAGCTTTCAAAGTGAGATGCTTTCTCTTTTTGTTTGCAATAATTTTTGTTTGAAAGCGTTAATATCAAATAGCATTGCAACAAAAGGATTTTTGCCTTGAAGCTTAAATAAAGTTGACTTGTAAGATCAGCTTAGAATGCCAGAAGTTTTCTCAGTTGATAATACTTCATCTTTTAATTCAGAATCTTTTTCTTCTTTAATATTTTAATTCAGCATCTTTTTCTTCTTTCATATTTTCTCATCTTTTAATTCAGCACATTCATATTTTTTTCTTTGTTTCCAAGAAAATAATGATTTCATCTAGAAAATTAAAAAAATCGTTTAAACACTTTATGACTCGAAATCCATTGAACTTTTGTATAATATGGTTGACCGATAAATTCACATTCTATATCTTCCAGAAATGAAGCAAATCGATGATGCTAAAGTCCAAATGCTCGAATATAGTTTACAATTTTACTGACTACTTTAAAACATGTCCAATATATCATAGTTCATGACCAAGAACAGATAACTTGCTATGAAATTTAATACAATGAAAATTTTTTAAATTATTATTACTATGCTGTTTTCTTGTTTCTTTTATTTAGTAATACTGATCACGGTAGGTACGCTATCGGTTACAAGACAAACCAACTTTTTTCCCCAAGGAACACTGTTTTAAAACTTCTTTAAATGCATAATACATGACTCGACTCGACTATGATTCTCGACTATTTCATCATCTCTGTTGGTTACAGAATTTCGAATTACACCTTAAAATTTTTTTTATTTGTGTTGGACATAATATCCTTCTTTTTTTTTCCTTTCGAATTCTTATCTGCACCCGAAATTCTCAAAAAATGTTTGTGAAAAATGAAAAATAGTGTAAGAGGGTATATCGATATCATATTTTACGAAATTAAAATACATTTAAAATGAAAACTAATAGGAAAGGAATAATTATTTATTTTATAAGTATAAACTTTTAATTACGTGCATGCTCCCATAATTGCTCTAAATACCACATCCAACAAATTTCTATCCTTTCAATTCTAAGCTTCGCCCAATTTTCAGTAGCATCTACATTGGGAAAAAAGTGCGGCTGAGATTCAAGTAAATAAGGAAATTCTTCCGCTTTAATTAAGCATTTACTAATAAATTCATCTTTAGTAAATGGTTTCGATCTGTGCTTACGATTAAAAGTGATAATGTATAACTAGTTTTTACTGCACAGTTGTATAGTCTTCAACAAATATATAGGTGGCTGCGGGTAGCCTAGCCGTCAAGGTAACGAACTCGAGTCACACGAACACGCATATGAGTTTGAGCCTTGTACTAATGAAGCCGATGCACGCTTTAAATATGTCGAGGCTAAAACGTCCTCCCATTTGTGTAGTGTGCAAGTTAGGAGAGGGGGTGCTAGCTCAGGTATCGTCCTCGTCACTTGACCATGGTTCAAAATTACGAGATCCGTCCCCAAACGCCCTCGAGTAGCTGAAAAGTGAGACGTTAATATTCACTCTCACTCTTCTCTCAACAAATATAGTGAATACATTTTTTTCATTTTTTAAGAGAGTTAATTTCAATTCCAACAAAAAAAACCTCGAAAAGTATCGCAACATATATGCCATAGTTTGTATTTAAATTTGTGTCATAGTACCTCGTAAAATTATATTCCTTAGCAACTGAATTTCAGTTTTTACATCCCAGGCACAATATTTTATCTTGCTTTGGGCATAAAATATTGTAGTTCCCATTTTTCTTGAAAATTACGATGTTCATCTTCAGTTCATCTTTTCTTACTCTGTTCGTGAAGATGAAAACCAAAATTCACTTTCATTCACAAACTATTGAGTAAACACTACATATTGTCTTGGCCATCTAGGATTTTTAAATTTAAAAAAATAATATTTCTACTGCTTCTGGTCACGCTGTTCGTCCATCACTGATTGGACACTTCAAAGAGAAATAAAAGTCGCTAGCACGATGAATCGTAGTGAAATCTATAACAAATAATATTCATAAATGCATTTAAAAATTTAATAAAAATTAAATTAAATTAAAAAAATTTAATAAAATATTAAAAATAATTTTCATTTAAAGGTTATTTCTATAATTTTTTTTAAACATTCATAAATCTCGGGCACCACGCAATGTATAACATAGGGGCATACAACACAGACAGAAGAGAAAGGATTACAACACAAACATCCATGCATTCTCCGGGATTCGAACCCAGTCCAACGGTACCACAGTCAGCTTCACTGACCACTATACAAGATGGGTGGCTTATTTCTATAATTAAAAAGGAATTTTTTTAAAAAAAACAAGAATAGATAACAGAGAGAGAGAGAGAGAGATTTTAATATGTTGTAAATTTTTAAAAGTTTACCGGAAATAAACTTCAAAATAAAAAAAAAACCTAAAAGATTGATTTTGTAAACTGTAATTAATTTTGTAAAATGTATCCGCGGGCCGCAACCTACGTACTGGCGGGCCGCGTGTTTGACATGCCTGTCCTAAAAGTAATGTTCGTTTTATAATTCGCATTTAAAAAATTGTGCTTATTGTTATAAATATAGTTGCAATGAAATTTTTCTATATTTAATATAAAAAATAGTTTCAAATGTAAAAAATGATACCCAATAAGAAAAAATTTTTTCTTAATTTCTTATGATGTTAGCACTTCATAGCATTTCAATAATGAAAAGAAATAATTCATGTAAAATGGATTCATACTCTCCATTACATTATTAAAATTTTAGTGATACTAAAAATAAAAAATTATTTTATTTAATGTTATATTCTGAACATAAGAATAATAAAGTTTAATTTTTTATTAATGACAGAACTGCTGATTACCTTTTTTCCCATTATTTTTCTCATTCATTCATTAAATTGTTTTACTATAGTAATATATCTGTAACCCATATGAAAAAGTTATTTTTACCCTTTCAAGTTAAAATTTTGTTTGTCACTCTATCCGTTACAAAAATCTACTAAATACCTTCACAGTAGCAGAATCCTCTATTTATATCTAAATTATTCAGACTTAATTGTTATTTAAGTTATTGCTTTATATAGGAAACTGTCTATTTTTATCTACATTAAATAAAATATTTTTTACTTTTACATGCTCTAATAACACATAAATTATATATGTATAGTTAGTTATAACAATATTACAGACATATTAAAACTAAATATTAATTATCATGAAGGAAAATTACGTGAATGTGAAAATATGTCAATTATAATTTAATTAATAATATGCTCGATTCCATTTGGATTAGTTTATTCACTGCAGGAATTTCTCATAAAGTAATAAGTTTTCTTGATTTGTCTGTTATAAATACTTTGTTATCAATTTCAACCACATTCCACAAATTAATGTTATTATTTCCGCTACTCATGAAGATACTACAAAAATTGCACTGCCTTCTATTAAACAAGTTATATGAATTGAATTAGTTTCAGAATTATTCTCTCTCTTTTCAAGAGTTCTCATTAGTTAGGAGGTATCTTCAATTGGAGGTTTGAGAAAGTAATTTTTATTTTTATAGGAGGATATTTTTTATTTTTCTTTGATTTGTTTTGAAATAGATTTCGGGCAAAGAAATAATAATTCATTGCATGTTACTCTTTATTACATTACACAAATTCATATGGTAGGAAATCCATGATAATTAAAGTATTTTTAACAGAATTAAAATTTGACACGAAAAATCTTCAGCTGATGAAAAGCATAAATGTGCGTGGGGATTATTTCGTATACTTATGAAGTACAATTTTAGTATGTGACTTCCTGTAATGCGATTGTAAGCGACTTTTGTTTCATTTCATACTTGTTTTTATAACAGATTCGTTGATAATATCATAATTTACCACTTATTTTTGTACCACATACATACGAGTGAAAGCCGCGAATTTTTTTGGAACTTTTTAAAAGCTTAAGACAGGTGTCAACTTATATTTGATCTCAGTAAAGTAGTTGATGCAAAAAGATTTTTTTTCCCAAAGATTTTCTGGTGGTTATGCGCAAGCTGTTTTAAACTTTTAAGTTTTTGGTTGTTTTGAATGGATGGAATTTTTCTTGTCGAGAGAACCAGCTAAATAAACTATAGCTTCTTTGATCCTAAAGTAGAAATGGTATATCAGCAATAGTAGTTGTTAAGAGGGGGAGAGGGACCCTCTTTGTTGGAATGAAAGAAGGAAGTGCTGACCATTTGTTTGGAAGAGGAAACGACCAAGTGACGAGGAAGGGAAACGTATGAACAGGGTAGCTGTGAATTGTAGGGGGGAGGCGATTGGAATCTATTTTGGGCACTAATAGTGGGGTTCTTGTGTGGTGTATACTTTCTTGTTGTTGCTTATGCCACCTGTCTGACGTAGTCAGATCGAGGCCCACGAAATTCATCATGGCAACGGGCTAAAGATACGTCTATCATTAGCCTAAGCTTTGAGCCCATGAAGGTAACAGCACGATTTTTCTCACAATAGATGGCGACACCATTCGGATCCACAGATTTAACGAGCACGTATATACTTTCTTAGTGAGTAGAAGATTTGCAGCATTGTCATTTCCACCAGACAAGTCCCTGACGCAAGCGTTTCGGATTCCCGAGGAGCACAGTGTTGGGCATAGAAAAAACTTTCTTAAAATTCCAGCTCTTCCATTAGTTTCTTACATTTTTCCTCTCATATTATTGTTATTTTAAAGCTCTTAATTTTTGAATTTTCTACAATGCACTTAACTTTAACTTTTAAATACACTTTTATTATTTCAATTTTTTTCTTTTTAATATTTTAATGCAGTACTGGGCTAAGACAAAGCAATATTTAACTCAAAGCCCAAGATAGGAGGTGAAGTTTCCACATGAAAACAGGAACTCCATTAACCCCTTCTACGTTTAATTGTCCTTTGATGTTGAGGCACTGAGATTCATCAGTTTGATCCATAACAACAGGTGGGCTCTGGACTGAAAGCTCTTGAAACTTGATTTCTGCAGGAAGTGGTGTCATCAGTTCTTAATCTTTTTGCGTTAGCCGGACTAGAGGTGCTTGCATGCATAGACGAAGATTTTCTGAATTTTTTTGTTTAATAACACCTAATATTTTTCTAATTTCAGTTTGTATCATTATTTTTATAAGGGTCGTGGGTAGCCTAGTGGTTAGAGCATTGGACGCCAGACCGGAAGGCCTGGGTTCGATGACCGATGCCACCAAATACCCTCCGAGTACACACGGAGTACGTGCTCGTTAAATCTGTGGGTCTGAATGGTATCGCCATTTATCGTGAGCAAAATCGTACTGTCACCTTCATGGGCTCAAAGCTTAAGCTATCGGCAGGCGTATCTCTAGCCCGTTGCAATGATGAATAAAGTGGACCTCGATCTGACTACGTCAGACAGGTGGCATAAGCAACAACAACAACAATTATTTTTATAAATGTTTCAAAACTTTTGTGAAAATATTATGTTAAGATTAAGCTGAGTAACTCTCTGGCATAGTATATAACAAATGCTATCAATTTTATGTAAAACGTATTTTAAATACAAATATATATATATATATATATATATATATATATATATATATATATATATATATGACAGGCCCCAGGCCTGCGGGTTAAATGATGAGACATCATCTCTACAAAATGCTTCTTTATTCTGCTTGAATCATCAAATATCCAACATGGCGGCCCTTTGGCGCCAACACTATCGAACAATAGACGATACTTCGACCAAGAGTTCACCAGCTACCTCTCTCCAGTACGCTTACGCCTTCGTCAGCGCTCGCTCCACCTTTAAATAGGTTTACTTTCCCACAAATACTTACGCGATGATAAAGAGTTCGCTCTATTTTTATTTCTTACTCCCTTAATTTTAAAGCTAATCTTTTCAAACCTGACATATATATATATATATATATATTCAAACATATTTAATAAAATTAAGTGTTTATTTAACATTGTACAATTTGGAAAATAACATTTTTTAAAATTAGATCTTTAGAGGCATTATTAGTTTTTGTTTTATGCCTTTACAAACTTATCTGTGTTTTTCTCAGACCTTTTCAATTTTGAGGATATATTTTTCTTAAGAATTTTTTCTGTTCGAGAAAATCTTGAAAAACTTTCTGTAGATTTTTTCTTTATTTTTATGTTTTTTTAAACGTTAGCATGAATTTCGGTCTGAAAGCACTTGTTATTTTTTTAAAAATGTGAAAGTTAATAGTTTTAAAAAATTTGATTTTTTCCCCAGGTTTAGTTATAAAAATAATTAAAATTCTACAAGGAATTTTTAGAAGGGAAAATTAGTTTGGAATGTCCAATTCCTTACTAACTTTTGTTCTCAGTAATCTAAGAAACAGAAATCACTGAAAATAACTAAAAAATTTCAAAAATTGAGTATTTTAAAAGAAAAATTTATAATTTTAAAAATAAAGACTGATCAAATTGATTTTTTTTTATTTCCAGAATCAATTTAATAATATAATCTGAAAAAGAAACACTAATTACTTTTAATATTACTGTTTTTAAAAAGGGCACTGCCTACCCTTAATATTGCTACTCAAACTAGTAACACATTTAAAGCAATCCATTATTTTTTCTAGAGTGTACCATGCTCACAAAACCAGATATGAAAATCAAGGGAGCGAGGGAATAAAAACGAAATTCAAAAAAAGCTACAAAACATTAGATATCGTCTCCCTCCACCACCACCATAAAAAAAACCCCAGATTTTAAAAGAGAAATTTCTCTCTACAAAAATAAAACTTCGAAAAGTATTTTTCCTCAAGTCTCCAACAGAAGATATACCAAATTTTTCGTAAAAATTTTTTAACTCCCTTCCCTCTTAGCCCCATGGACTTTGCTTGTGATATCCGAGACAACAAACGTAAACATGCTTGTGAATTCATTGAAGAATTCTTTCTCTATAAATCATGAGTCTTATGAAGATAATTTCATCAAAAAATTGATAGGAATATCAGATTTCTAAACCTCATTACTGTTCACTACACCGCTTCTCTGGGGAATTTAAGCATCGCAATTGTGTGACTAGGAAAGGAGGTCAAAGCAGTAAAAATTCAAAAGAAAGAAGCCAACTATAAAAATGCACTGATTTTATCCTATGCTTATAATCGGCGACACTAAAAATAACATTATGAGAATACAAATGCAGACCATACACAATAAATATACTGAAAACGTTGCACGCGCGCCTGTTTTTACCGAAATGTTAATAATGCAGATTAGGAAATAAAAGGCTTAATTTGGAAATTAATTCGATGGATATAATAATTTAACTGAAGGCAGTGAAATTTCTGACGAATTTTTATGAGTATTGGAAATACTGGCGTAGCTGGTCCTGAGTGGCCCCTGTAACAAAATTCCTTGTGGTCCCTTTCCAGGACCCCCTCTGCGATTTTTTGCTTACACGTTTTGGGACCCTATATCATTGATAAGGCGGAAACTATGTCCCTGATTGGAAAAAATAACATTAATTTGTAAAACAAAAAATGGAATGCTGCTAAAAAAAACTGACAAAATTGTGCTCTAGTGAACATTTTCTTAGAAAAATAACATTTCCTTTTTAGATTCGAATCAAATCTGATTACTTTCATTTTAAGCATCCTTCTATGGCAATTTCAAATACAATTTGTATGTAAGTGATCCCTTGAAACTCGAAAGAAAAAAAAAATACTTTTTCTAAATTTCAGCTGAAGATCTACCAAATCTCCTTCGTCAAAAAATTAAAGTCCCCACTCATATTCTCTTTCTATTCTTAACCTCATTGTATTGTTTATGATACCTAAGACAATGTAGAAGTACTTGTCTCAAGAAACAATGTAGATGATTTTATCGAAAAGTTGAAATGAATGACATATCTAAACCACAATACTGATTTCCACAAAAAGGGATGAATATCATTCGAAACGAGGAAACAGGAAAATTCTACAAAAGGATTCCATCAAAAATATTGTACTCAAAGCCTACCCTGAAATACAATAATTCATATGAAAAAAATATTTTAACAAGTGCATCACACTGAATCATTTTCCAGATGAGTATATCTACAAAGTTTTTGTTATATACTCTGCTCTCAAAAAGTATAAACCTCTTTTTAAACATTAGAAATATAGATTTTTTTTAATATAAAGAAAAATATCCATGTTGCTGACAAATCTTATTATCAATTCATTTCCAAAATTATGTTTACATGCATTTCATGTTTCTAAATGTTCCATTCTCTTCTATGAGAGAAATTATAGAGATAGAACATTTCTAAAAAAAATGAAACATTTGTAGCTGATAATTACTAAGGGAATCAGACAATATATATATGAAAGGTATAAACATTAATATTTCAAAATTGGACCATTTCATATTTACATGCATGTTTCTTAGAAATTAAACTATTTTTTGAATTTATATGGAGTGATACACTACCTACGAATAAGTAATTGGAAACTTATGAGAAGTTTTTCCAAATCCAATGGTCTCAATTCTATACTGTAAATCATTCTTGTGTGTAAATAAACGTAATAAACTAAAAAAATAACTAAGGACTAAATATAAGTATACTAAACAATAACCTAGAACTATATTAATAAATATATAAACAAACACACTGCAAGTAACCGCCGGCTTCGCACACTAACATCAAATGGCACATATTCTAAACTAAAACAAAAATTATGTTAAAAAAATTACTAAAATTAATTCCTACCTAATTATAAAACAAGAATAATGCAAAATCATAATAGAAATAAAGTTTCAGAAATGTACTTCATAAAAAGATATAAACAGTTCAAGTATAGAAATGGCACACTCTAAAGCAAAGGCCGGAGAAATGTTTGTATACTCGTCACGTGATTCTGACTTGATGCCGACTAGTCGTGAATGCCCAAGGCAGCGTCACAGCTAAGAACAAACAGTCGTTGGGAAACTGGAACGCGGAGCGTTCCTCCATCCCATACTGATTGTATTGGGCTCTTGATGTTGAGAGGCCTTCATAGAGACTGTGCGTCCTGATTGGTTGACACGGATGAAGAAAGTGAGAGTGCCAAAGCTGGCTGGTTTCAGCGGTATTGGAAAAATCGAAGATCCAAGGTCATGCTAAGCAGACGAGAAACTCGTCTGTCATTGGTCGTCAGGGATCAGTGACTAAGCACTCTATTCGCTGTCCTGGTGTCAAGGAGATATTTAAGATATTGAGAATTATGAGAAGTTGGTTGCCTGTGTGGTTCGCAGAAAAATAATGTTAAGAGGAATGAAAAATGATAAAATAAGAGGGGAAAATTTTAGAGGGGGTCATTCACCATATGGGAATGACAAAATATTAAAGTTAAGGGGAATTGTATGAGTTCAGAAGTATTCTTCTGGGCCTCTTTCTATTAACATTAGGATCATAGTTTTCGAGGTTTAAAATATTTGAATTATTGGTGTTAGGAAGATTGTCGAAGAATTTTATTGCTAATTTTTGGATATAAGCTTTGAAAGTAGGAATTTTGAGAACTTTGTAAATTTCTCTATTTTTGGTGTATCTGCATGCTCTGGTTATATTTCTAATGAGAGAGTTTTGAGCACAATCTAATAGTTTGATATTGGAATCAGCTGCATAGCCGCACACAGGGCAACCATAAGTTAAGATGGACCGCAAGACGGCAGTGTGGAGAAGTACTTTATTGTAAAGATTCATTTGAGAATTCCGACAAATTAAGGGTTAAATTGAGCGTAATGCATTCCGGAATTTTTCACGCGTGTGTAGAATATGTTGTTTCCATGATAAATTTTCCTCTAGGATTAGTCCTAGGTATTTCGTGCTCTGAACCAGTGTAGTGGTGTGGAATACAGGGTAGGAGGTGTGCATTGTTTTCTTCTCCTGGTGAAGAGCACTGCTATTGTTTTATCTATGTTGATTTTAATGCTCCAAATGTTGAAAAAGTTTTCGAGAAGGTGTAGGTGTGAATTGGGAGCTTTGGTGATAGTGTCATGATTTTTGTATGTAGCCGAAATGGAAGTGTCATCCGCATAAATATTAGTGATGGTTAGTGGGTGAGTAGGGATATCGTTGATATAAATATTAAACAATATCGTACCGAGTAGGCTTCCTTGTAGAACACCATAGTGAATGTAAATAGTAGAGGAAAGGGTATTATTGACTATGACTTTGAAAGATCTATTGACTAGGTAAGAGTTAATTAGGTGAATTAAAGCAGGGGGAAAATTGTTAGTAATTAGTTTGTAAATGAGGCCGCTGACCCAGACCCTGTCAAAAGCCTTCTGAATATCTAGAAAGACAGCCCCAGTAGACCTGCCTCTCTGAAATCCAGAAGAAATCTTTTCAGTCAGTCTGAGCAGCGGGTGGTAAGTGGAAAGATGCCTGGTGAACCCATATTGATTAGGATTGATGAAATTGTTATTGTTATTAAACGTAGTTAATCTATTGAGAATTATATGTTCAGTTCTTTTACTTAAGAGGGAAATGGGTCTGTAACTCTCTGGAGAATGACTATTTTTACCTGGCTTTTTGATTGGAAACACTATTGCAGTTTTCCAGTTGTTAGGAAAATGTCTTAAGTATTAAATCTTGTTAATTAAAAAAGTTAAGATTAGAATAATTTTGAGGGGGAAGTTTTTAACCATTTTGTTCGATATTTTGTCTTTACCTGGGGCCTTATTATTGGAGAGAGTTTTAATATAGCTATTAATTTCATCTGGGTTAGTAGGGGGATGGGGAGAGGCAGGGGGTGAGAGAAAAAATTTTCTAGGGTGTTAGTGATCCTGTTATCAATAGGGTAATCACCATCATACCTTTTATTTCCAGAAAAGTTATCTTTTAAGCTTATTGCTAGGAGATTCGCTTTCTGTTCATCTCTGTTAGCGATGCTAGAAGAGCTAGTAAGATTAGGAATGTTAGTACGTTTTTTGCGAAAGAATTTCTGAGTCTGCCATAGGCTATTGTCTGTTGTGTTGAGTGCTTCTAGTCAATTGTTCTAGGATTGTTGTGAATGTTTTTAAGTGCTTTTTTAAGTTGAGCTTGTAGCCTGTAATAATTTGTTCTATGGATAGGATTTAAAGTTTTATTGTATGTTCTTTTTGCTTTATTTTTAAGATAAATTAGGTCTTGGATATGGTTAGGAGTGAAAGTGTGTGATTCTTGTTTTCTATTGGTTTAGAGGCTTGGAGGTGGGCGGAGCACACGGCGGCAGTGAGAAGAGAAATTTTGGATTCCAGCACATTGGGATTTCGAATGCCTGTGAAGTCAGACAGACGAACAGAACTTTTAAATTTATTACGGAAATCAGACAAACAGGTGGTAACTGCTCTAGAATTGTTACTATGAATTGGGGTGGAAAGAGAAAAGTTTAAAAATACAGGGTTGTGATCCGAGGAAAGTTCCGGGATAGAGTCTATTGAGTGCGAAATGAAAATTTATAATGACTGCTATATCTAAAGTATTAGAAGTACCACATAGCCGAAACGGGTGGGAGAGTCAGGGTATGCTCTTGTTAAGTTTAGGAGATCAGTAAAAGTTTTTAATTGCTTTCCTCGGGTGGAATTGACTGAGCAGTTTCACTCATTGTGTGTGGCGTTCAGATCACCAAAGATCACACAATTACTGTTGGTCTGTAGGAGTTGTTCAAAATCTATGGTGAACATTCTCTCAACCGCGATCGAGGCGGAACATAAACTGAAACAATAGAAATAGGGTTTAAATTAGGGGGAGGGAGAACTACGATTGTAGCCTCGATGTGCTGGAGGGGAGGAGTGGGTAAATTAAAATGGGGGAATATTACGCTTAATGAGAATTAAAGTACCATCGCGCGCGTGTCCGTCCGTGTTGCGGTCGTTACGGTAACAAATATAGTTAGCAATGTTTATGGTCTCAGATGTGTTTCCTGCATAAGAATTAGATCGAGAGAGTACTTCTCTACGAAAATTTTAAATTCGATAATTTTATTTAATATGCCGTTTGCATTCCATGAGCAAAGTTTAAGGCCAATCAAAAATTGTGCTTACTCATCATCATTATCGAGGTATGCCTCTAATAGGGCGTGTAATTCTTTTTTAGTTAGTTTACTTTTGGGTTGAGGGACAGGATTATTAAAGGATAGAGCAGTGACTTGCTGAGTTAAAACTGTGATTGCTTGAATTGTATGTTGAAGGGTTTTAAGAATTATAGCTTGAGGAGAATTATCTTCATCATTTAATATTATTGATAATTGGGGGTTGACTGACAATTTGATTGGCCTGATTTTGAAAGGATATAGCAGGGTTTCTTCTTGTTTGTGTCGCCATCTGTTGTGGGTTTTGGAGTTAAATGCTGTTTTATTGTTAGTGGCGCATAAGATGTGTTGGGTCGAATTAAGCTATCAACGGCAGAGGAGTAATTATTTGGAGTTGTGTTTGAGCCTTTGCGAGGTTTTGGGTAGAGGGGACACTTAGAGTAGTTTGCCATGTGTCCGTACACATGACAATTAATGCAGTAAGTGTTTTCGACCCTTTTGATGGCGCAGTCGCGAGTTTGATGCTCTTCGCCACATTTCAAACAGCGGGGAATGAAGTGGCAATTCTCGGCAGTGTGATGAAAAGTATTGCACGAATAGCATTGGGTCACCCCTCTGCCATTGTACCCTTCAACTCTTACAGTTAAATAGCAGAGACGCGTTAAATGAAAAAATTTTAAGTTATGTAAGTTACGGGGTAAGGTGATGAGAAAAACGGGTAGAGTTTGTTTAGTTATTCTTCCTACTAGTTGGGTTACTTTTTCTATTGTGTATCCTATGTCAGTTAAATTTTCATGTATATGCTATGTTTCTGTGTCCTTGGGAAGTCCTTTGATAACGACTTTGATCGGCCTTTCATGTTTGGGTTTGATAACGAAAAATTGATACTAAAGTTTTTCTACTGAGTTGCTTAAGAGTCGGTAATCTTCATAATTATTTGTGTACAGTCTGATCAATTCTCCGGATTTCTTGCTACGGAGAGTGGGGATTATTTCGGTGAGAGTTTTAAGTTGTTCCATGTAAAATTTTTCAATTTTTAGGAAAAGTGGAGGTGGGAGAGAGTTAGACGTATTGGTGTTTCCGTTGTTAAAGTTGTTGTCTATATTAGGTGTGGGTGATTTTAAATTAATTGTGTGTTGTGAAGTTCCTGCTATATCCGTTTCATTTTCGTTAAGTTCATTAAATCTATTGTTAATATCAATGTTAAAATTACTTAAGTCTAATTGCTGCCTTTTGAATATTTGTTTTGAAGTAGGCGAGATGAACCCATCTTCGCTTTCCTTCCTTTTAGATCTAATTGTCTTGGGGAGAGTTCAGGAAAATCATTACTTTTAGATTTGGTTGGAGAGTTTACAGGGGTATGATGTACTTGACAACCAGGGGTATTACAGCGAGGAAGAGAACTAAACTCACTTACTGATTGTTACTGTCTTGCGTCGAGGTAAGCTTGTCGGGCATACCGGTCGGCCAGTTCCGGGTCATCGTCTGAGGCATAGGGAGCGATGGTGTGAGGGACGTTACTATGCAGGATGGAGAACTTCCTCAGTTCCGCTTGGGCAAACTGCAGTCTTTCACAGTTGGTCATGGTCGGTGTAGAGGATGGCAGAGAGGCAGATTGTGCAAAATCCATGTCCGTTGGGAGTTCCGAGGTCATATCTAAGTCGTGATCAAGTGGTCAGTTGAGGAGGAAAAAGGCAGAAAAAAGCTGTATAAAATACAGCACAGGTCAGTAATAGCCGACGCCCTATCCTTACAGCTCATAAAAGAGCTAGCTATAGGTACGCCTGATTGATTCTATCAAGACCTGAAGCGCAAACTCGTGAGAAATAGTATGGAGCGTATAAAAGACGTGACCGTACTGGAGCTCGCCAGAAGAGGGAGACAGCTAGGAACGAGTGATCTCCCGATTTTAAATTAACAGAGGCCAAACTGAGTAATGAAATCCTCCCCTCTAGACCTCCCGCGAACTTAAAAGGGAAAAGGAATGAAATCTGTTGTGCATTTACGAAATTTGCAAAAGAGAAGTAAACGCTTTCGGCGTGATTTATCAAGACAGAGAGAAACGCTTAGAGTGTTCATGGAAGTCATATGCGTAATAAAGAAATGTTTAGCCATTTTTCAAATATTTACATAATTTAATGTTGCGTGGAATAGATTTCAGCTGTGCAACAACAACAACAACAAAAACTTGCTAAATTACGTCCACTTAAAACTGAGGGGAAAAATTAAATGTTATGTACACAAATCTGTCGTTTCTAACTTTATTTTATATAATTGTTATTTTTTTGTGCTTAGTGTTTCAAAACTTTGTGAAAATATGTTAAAAGTAAGCTGAGTAATCTATCGTCGTAACAAATGCTATCAATATCTTACAAAAACAGATTTTGAAGGGAAAAAATTCAAGCTTATTTAATTAAAATATTATTTTAAAATATAGTACTTTAGACAAAAAATAACTATTAAAAATTAGCGTTTTACAGACATTATTAGTTTTTATTTTATGCCTTTACAAACTTCAAATGTGTTTTTCTCAGATTTTCATTTTGGAAGATGAAAAGTGTTTTCTTTTCTCTAAAAACTTTTCCTGTTCAAGATAATCTTGAACAGTGGAATTTTTTAAAGGTACTTATATATATATATGTTCTATAAAAGTTTTATACAAATTTAGATCAGAGAACTCTAGCTAGCTTTTTAAAAATATATGTACGTTAATATTTAAAAATGTTCATATTTTTTCCAGGTTTCCCATTTTAAAATTTTTTATGTATTTTTCAGGATTTGCTATAAAAATAATTAGAAATAGAAATAATAAAAAATTTTTAAAAATTGAGAAACTTCAAGAAAAAAAAAATCTTCAAAATGTGTACGTTTTAAAAATTAAATAATAATCGGTGGTCAAACTGACTTTTTATTACCAAAATTAATTAAAAATTCAGAAAAGAAAAAAACACGAATTATTTTTATTATTACTGTCTCCAAAATAATGTTTGAAAAAGGGCACAGTGTAACCGTAACAGCGCTATTTAAACTAGTAACAAATTTAAAGCAATACACCATTTTTTCTTGAGTTTTCCTTGCACAACCAGATACAAAAATCAAAGAAAAAAAAGAGCACTCCAAAAAAGTTACAAAACGATAGATGCTATCTCTCTCCACCACAACCAAAAATAAATAAATAGATTGTAAAGAGAAATTTCTCTCACTACAAGAAATGAAATGTGGTTAAAAACAGACTGTAAATGGCATTTTCTTGTTAAAGATTCAAATCAAAACTGATATTTCCCTGATCTGTATCCGACTATTTATTGCAATTTCAAATTTCTCTTCAACAAAAAAAATTAAATAACTATATAAAAAAAATTATATAATAATGAAATAAAAAAAGATATATTTCTGCAAAAATAAAACTTGAGGGGAAAAAATCCTTTTTAAATTTCAGCTGAAAATCTCTATCAGATCTAGGGATTGCAATACCAGTATTTTGAGCCATATTTACAGTTTCGAAATACCGGTATTCACAAGTTTAAATACCGGTTTTTCGGTATTTTCTAGAAATTTTTAAAATTGTTTCTTTTTTGTTCAGGGATCTCTAACATATATATATATATATATATATATATAAACAAATATATTACACGTCTCTGTGTAAGTTATAGTGTCAATTATTGCACCATGATTAAAAAAATTATAAATGAAATAATTTTACGTTGATTTCAGGTGAAATATTAAACATATTTATTTCGCTCATTCCGTTGTTCTTATTTTTATTTTTCCTAGCTGATTCTACAGTTCTGAGGCAACTCATTAAATCCGTCATCTGATTTTTTCATTGCCAGATACAACGGGATAAAAGAGACTATTAATCTGAATTTAAAAATTTTGAAATAAATTATTTCTCTGACAAAAAGAACTAAGTACACTACTCAGCGGCGTAACGGAAAATAATTGCCCCCCCCCGCAAGGTCAGGTCTTGGGCCCCAAGCTGGATCTTAGAAATATATACTTGCTAGAAAAGTCTGCTTCACCTAGAACTGCTTACATTAACAACGAAAAAAATTTTAAAAACCGGAATTTTAAAAATTTTTGAAAATTATATTTTGTTTAGTTCATTCCAAGTATTGAGAAAAACAAAAGTGAACTCGGTTTGCTTTCATAGCTTTGAAAATAAGGACAGGTTTGCAGCGATATTATCAAAAATCAAGTGGAAAAAGTCTGCGTTCACTGTTTTAATAGTAACTATAAAAATTATTTAAAAAGGATAATGAGCTATTTAACAGCTGGTTGGAGAACTCCGTGTGTTGAAAACTTCCTGGTCGTTTCGGCATTGAATTATTAAGTCTAGTGGTTTCTTCAGAGCTTATCTTCTCTCAACCGTCCTTAAGAACACTCTTTTCCAGCAAGTATATATATATATATATATATACAGTAACATAAAATGAAAGAAATACATGGCATAATAAAATTGATAATACAAAATAATATCACTAACAAAGCTAGAAGATTCAAACCAGATTTAAAGAAACACACTTTAAAAATAATGGAAGAGTCTATTATAGAAGAATTAACTAAGCGTATGTATAACATGGAACAGAATTAGAACTTTAAAATGTAAGAAGCCAAAAGAGTCAATAGACTAAAATGAAGACCTGTTATGATTTCTAAAGCTGTTGCTGAATTAGGACCAGCAAAATTAGGGTTAAATATATTTTATGGATCCTACCTTCCCCTGTTCAGCAGAAATTTTATACATAACAGAAAAACATACCAATATATATATATATATATATGTGTGTGGACGGCGTCTAGGGGAAGGTTCGATTTTAATGTTAAAATAAGCACGCAGAGTTAAAATAACCTAATTTATTAATAACACAACTAAAACATTTACTATTTACAAGGGTTTTAAATAATTCGAGATAGCACCATACTTATTCCGAAAACACGTAATCTTTCTCAAAACAACGGAGAGAGCGATTTCCTCTGACCTGCCTTCGTTCAAGCTTTGGTGCAACTCTCGGTTTTTCCTTTCTGCCCCCTTTATAAATACATGACCTCATCGCATCACGCAGCTAAAACTCACGTGGTTTCGATCAGTGGTGCCATCTCTTACAATAAAAATCAAAAGAAGTAAAAGAAAACTTGCCCCCCCCCTTTCCTACAAGTTCGGCCATCCTGGGAATCACTGACCTCAGTGATTTTACATACCATACAATAAAATATCGGCCTCTGCAAAATTAATATTAATCGGAGATAAAAATTCCAATATAGACATTCAAATTTAAAAATAAGGATACAACTTTCAAAAATGAAATATAATAGCAAAGAAAACAAAACACATTAATACACATTATGTTCTTTTAAAAAGAATAGAAAACGCTTTTTATAAAAATGCATCATCATGGTGAGTAAAATTTCATTAAATCAATAGATGAATTTGTTATCTTAGGTCCCTCATGATCACCCACTTTCTCTAAATCATATCTATCTCTAGGTTTTACTTTAACTAATCTATATGGTCCCTTCTCATGTGCTAACTTTATTATCCCAGTTTGCATATCTCTTGGTACAACTATCAATTCACGACCTTCAACATATTTGTAAAGTATTTCGTTTTTATCGAAAAAGTCTGAATTGCTATTTGTTTCAATCAGTGACCTTAGACTCTGAGTGTATTCATCCTCTTGTTGTGCCCTTTTTAATCTTGCGGTTAGAGTATCGTTAGCAATTATTGCAACTGGATATCTGCTAAGGGCATCCACGTGTTGCATTCTCTGGCCGGAACGATGCACAATTTCATAATCAAACTCTTCCAGCAATAATGCCCATCGCGCTATACGAGTAACCAAATCCTTTTTTTCCATAGTCTTTTGAAACGCTGAGCAATCCGTTATGACTTTGAAATGATTTCCCATAAGGTAGGTACGAAATTTATTTAAAGCGTTGACAACAGCAAGAACTTCAAGTTCATAGCTGCTATACTTCTCATCTGCCGGAGTAGTTTTCTTAGACATGTATTGAACTGGATGCAATTTTCCATCTTCTGCCTCTTGGAGTAAGACGGCTCCGTAGCCTTGTTGACTTGCGTCCGTGTGCAATTCGGTTGTTTTTCCCTGCTGGAAAATACTTAATACTGGACTTTCAGTCAATAATTGCTTGAGCTTTTCAAATGCTTCTATTTGAAGTCGTTCAAAGACAAATCGATTGTCGTTTCTAATTAAATCACTCAAAGGTTTCGCTATTTTAGAGTATGACGGAATAAATTTTCGAAAATAGCCAGTGAGTCCTAAAAAGCTTTGGACTTGTTTGACAGTCGTTGGTACAGGAAACCTCTTGACAGCTATCGTTTTTGCAACTGAAGGGCGCACCGTTCCATTTTCGACAACGTGACCCAAAAATTCCACCTTTCGTCTTAAAAACTGACATTTTTCAAACTTGATCTCCAACCCATATCTGGATGCGACCTCAAACACCTTCTTTAATTTTTCCAAACCTTCTTTCTCATCTTTAACTGGAACGATCAAATCGTCCAAATAAATTATTACGATGCCTTTTCGCATGAGTTCCCTAAAAATGCTGTACACATATCTTTGGAATACGCTTGGGCTTGTACTGAGACCAAAAGGTACCTTATTAAATTCGAACTGCCCGTCTGGTACAACAAAGGAGGTGAAATGCTTGCAATCCTCGTTTACGTCGACATGAAAAAACCCATTTTTCAAGTCTAACGTGGAATACACTTTGGCGTCTTGCAGCCTATCCAATACGTCCTCTATCAGTGGCAAGGGGAAGTGATCCTTGACTAGTTTTCGGTTCAGTTTCCTATAGTCAATGCATAGTCTGTTGGTACCGTCTTCCTTCTTGACTAACACGATTGGACTTGCATATTCAGAAGAGCTTGGTCTCACGATTCCCTTATCCAACCATTCGTCGATCTGCTTGTTGACGGTCTGATTCTCCAGAAACGACAAACGGCGTGCTGTTTGGTAAACTGGTATATCATCCTTCAGGATAATTCTCATGGATACATTTGTCGTTTCGGTCTTCTTAGGTGTATAGCTGTTGATTAGTTCAGAGAGTTCCTTTCTTATTTGAGGATTGATAACATGTTTAACTTCGATTTCGTCTTCAGTTCTTGCCTCATAAACCTGTGTATTCACAAACCACACCTTCTCTTCGTGTTTACGGAAATAAACACCTTTTTTATCAAAGCCAACAAAAGCTTGTTCCAAAATGTCCGATCCTATCACTGCCTGGAACTCCAAATGCACCGCAGGCACGACATGCCATATTACGGAATATTTCTCTCCATCCGATTCGATTTCTCGTTGGAACGATCCTTTTGTTTTGACTTCGTACTTTCCCAATCCAGATAACACGACAATGTCCTTCGAGAGCTTCGATTGCTCGATGATTCCTTTGCTTACATCTTCACGAATGAGCGAAACTGAGCTTCCAGTGTCGATTAGAGCCTCAAAAGTCTTGTTTCCGATGGTTATTTTCCTGGTCTTAATTCTGTCTTTCTGAATTCGAGAACAGATCTGGACCGGAGAGCTTGAAGATTTATTGATTTTCGTACCCTTGTTGCGCTTTGTACAATCTACGGCATAGTAACCTGGTCCCCTGCAGTAGCTACATGTTACCTGTTTAACTCTTTTATCGTAAGTTCTCGTCGATTGAAAGCATTTTCTATCATTCCAATTATTTCCAAGGTGAAAACGTTCTTGCCTTCGGGAACAATTATCGTTATTGTTCGATCTCTTAGCAAATGAGTTTAACTGCTTTGGCCCTATAGTTCTTCGGACGTCCTCATAATCTTCAAATTTTTTCGCTAGCTCAATAGATGAGTTAATAGTAGACCATTCGTCCAAAAAGTGTTCCTGAAAATCATACGGCGCCCTCTTCTTCATTTGATCGGCTATGATTAATTCTCGTAATTGGTCGTAGGTGTTAACTTTTAAGCCCAAAGTCCATCAATCAAAATACGTCTGTAATTCGTGTTGAAAATCTTGCCATGTTCGTTCATCGGACTTTTGGTGAAACAAAAATAACTGACGAAATTTTTCCGGAGATAATTTAAATCTTTGTAAAAGCAAATTCTTTATATGATCGTAATCGTTACACTTACCACTTTGTTCTCTTGCGATCAGATGGGCAATTTCGACGGGTATTAAACCTATAAGTTTTTGAACCCAATCTTTTTTCGGTAAGAAAGTTAGTTCTGCATAACGCTCAAATAAGGTAAGATTCAAACCAATATCTTCCTTCATATTAAACTTATGAAAAGTTTCGTGAAACAGTTTATTCGATGCTTGAACGTTTTCGGTGCTATTCGGCATACCGGCAGTCTGTTGCGCTTGTATTCGCAACTTCTCTAATTCGTACTCTCGTCTTTCTCTCTCATCCTTTCGCATATCCTCTCTCTCAGCCCTTTCTCTCTCTTCTCTTTCTGTATGTTCCTCCACTATGCTATCAAGCATCTTTTTAACATCGTCTTCAACGTAATCTGGGCTTTTTACGATCAGCTCCTTTAACTTCAATTTTGTGATACCTGCTTCGATAGTAAGATCCAAATCCTCGGCGAGTGACACCAAATCCTCTTTCCTTTTCGCGAGTAAGAATGCCATTTTTATACTCAGAATGGTGACCCAGAGAACAACTTAAATTTTCACCCAAGTTAAATGAGACAAAACCATTAAAATGACACGCAAAAAGTTCACTCACTTAAAAAGAAACAAAAGATAATTTAAATAAGATGCAATTATCAATTATAAACAATTATAGACAAAAATGGACTTTTTAAAGAATTCCCGGAACTTAAATCCTTTTACAAAACACAACAGTATTACAGTTAATATCAATTTTATTTTTTATTAAAAAAAACAACGCGTTCCTCTCATTTATCAAAAATAGATTACTAAGAAAAAACACGGAAAGTACTCAGTTATTAATCCAAAACTAAAAGAACATCAAATATCTATGTCTGCACTTAAACCAATAATAGTACCTAGTACTCTCTTCAAAATTCAATTTCAGATTCACAGAACAGGAAATATACACACAAAATCATTCATTTATATAATTTTCACCTATTACCCACACAATACCAAAAAAAAAGGATACTAGCACAATTCAATGTAATTCTGAAGACACTTTACGTTGACCTCAATGACACAGGAAATCTTGTTTCGTGTTGATAACTCGCAATTCGATGCAGTTCCAAAGGTTCTCTCGTCAGTGTTGACCTCAATGATCAAGGTAATCCCGTTCAATTCGTTCAGTATCTCGTTGAGTCGCTGGGCTTCCAGTTTTGGTTGACTGTAGCTGACGTGGAAATTCGCCAAGATTCCGTGTTTCTAACCAAGTCAATGGACCCCTTCCACCTGTAGACTGTTCTCGCTGAAGTATCTCCGCATCGCTCGCAAGACTTCCGTATCGCTCGTAAAATTTCTTATCCAGCTGAAGGCTTCGCCTGGTCTCTATTCGATCCAAGGCAAGGTCTATGTACCGCTCAGGAAGCCAAAATCGATGAGGAGGTAAAACTTTAAAAAAATGCTCTTAGATAAAACTTTGAATAGTTTAAAAACTCTCGGTCGAACCCCCAATTTGTGGGACGGCGTCTAGGGGAAGGTTCAATATTGATGTTAAAATAAGCACGCAGAGTTAAAATAACCTAATTTATTAATAACACAACTAAAACATTTACTATTTACAAGGGGTTTTAAATAATTCGAGATAGCACCCAGGGCCGCCGCGTGGGTATTAGGCGCCCTTGTTCAAGTTGAAATTCAGCGCTCCTTTATGAGGTTCTGTTACACTCTTAAAAAGTGCCACAAATTATATGCAAAATACTCTTTTATAGTATTCGAAATTTGACTTTCGAACAGAAAAGCTTTAAAATTATAATATTAAAACACGTTTGTGTCTTATTGTTTTTTTTTATTAATATTTCATAAATTTTAAAAACAAAACAAAGCAAAAATGATATAAAATTTTTGAAGTAAAATATAAAAATTAGAAAATATATTCGAATATATATTGATTCTCCTAGCTTTAGCAGCTACAAATGCTCGTATTAATTCCTTTATATTTAATTTATCCAAAATTTCGCTCTCTATGGATATAATTCCAATCTCTATGGATATAATTGGACAAGTCCAATAATCTCTCCTGCGCCATAGTAGATCACATGTAGTTTTATTTATAATTTTAAGTTTTGAAAAACTTCGTTCTCCAGCAGCCACCGAAACTGGCAGGGTTAAAGAAATCCGTAAAGCTATTGCAATATTTGGAAATGTATCGATAAGATTGTTTTCATAAATATAATTTAAAACATCAATAGGTGACATATCCTCTTTGGTAAAACATCGCAAAGATTTTATTTCTTCAAAAACATTTAATCCATCTGTGTCCTTTTCATTAATATTTTTAGTAATCATTAATTTTTGTTCTAATTCTTCACAATGTTTTAAAATTTCATCGTCACTCCAGTTTTTTAAATTAGGTATATAGTGTTCCATAACGTACATAAAGTGCATTAACAATTTTTTGTAATTTTTTCACTTTTTGATTTATATTGGCTTATATTTAAGATATTAAGATTGTACAATGTTCGAAGAACTGTTGTATATCCGTTGATTTTTTTTCAATGATACACTACAGCTATGAAAAAGTAAGATATCGTGTACATAAAATGAAAAATTCTCAAAAATGAAAAAAAAAAACTTTCTTTTTCTTCCTTTTGTGATCTGAAGTAAATTTCAAATGCTTTACGATATGATTAGGGTATTCCAGAGTAATATATTTCTCAAAAAGTAAGAATAATTTTAACACAAATGTGTGTATTTCAGTAATCAAATGTTCAGTGAATAATCTGGTTACGATTAATTTGAATTTTTAAATCTTTGTATGATAAGACATAAACAGTATTATATTCAGAATGTGATGATTTGTGCAAAAAAAAAAAAAATATCACATCACATTACAAACGATGTACAAAAAGGTAAATGAAATTTTCAACAAAGAATAATTCTACAAAATTAAGACAAAAAATTTCATGTTAACCAGCCTTTCTATCATTTACACATGTTGTAAACATTAATTTACAATCAACTTTTGTTTCCTTGTTTATTATGAAAGCAAATCTTTCTGTTTCTAAAAGCTAGTTTTTCTGTAGTTATCATTTGAATCGAGAATATTTTACTGCATTTATTTTTTTATGAAGAAAAATTCAGAGAATTTATAAAATAAAATGAATTTTAGACCGGGGATCGGTATACTTTCAAGAAAGAACCAGTTTGTTAGTAAAACAAGATATCGAAAGTATCAGACACCTACTTGATATGAGCTTCCAGGAAAAAGGCCCCCCCCCCATCCCAGCAACAGTCGTGTTAAAACTGTCATGCTCCAATTAATATTTTTTATATTACTCAAATCAAGTTTTACACACAGGCATTAAAATTTTCCATTCCTTCAAAAATGAAGAAATGTTATAGATTTTATTTATCTATTTTTATTTCTATAGCTCAATGTAAGTGCGATCAGTGTCAAAATATCAATGCTAGGAATTAAACTGTGAAATTTCGTGAAAAAAACTTCAATACCAGTACTAACTTAAGTACTACTTTTTAAAATTTCATGTTTACACTAATGATTAAACTATAAAACTGTTCTTGCATAGAAAAGTGTGTTTTTGGAAGATGTATTCAAGCAAAGAAAACAAGTATTGATGCATATTAATCAACATAAAAGTACTATAAAAGTACATTGAAATATATATATAAATATAGACGAAAGGCTTAAAATTAGCTTATGTAACACGGAAAATTTACAAAATATTTTTTTTTATTAGATTTCATTAAGCTGGACATTATTTTCACTGCCTCCTTTGTAAAGGAAAACAAATAATAAATGTATATTTTGATTTTATTTTAATATGATAAAAATGTTTGTACATTTTTTTAAGCTCAAGGGAAATACAAAATAAATCAAAAGTAAAGTCATAATTACCATTTGCAATTTTAAAGGAATGAAGTAAAATTGAAGAAATTACTGATTTAAAATTGCGTCAACTCTCTTTGAAAAAAAGTGATTTCCTGAAGGCATTGGCGTAGCTAGGTATATAAAGGCCCTGGTGCAAAAAAAAAAAAAAAAAAAAAAAAAAAAAATACGAGGGCCTTATCTTGGTTGAACTCTATCAAGTAAAAATATGGGAATATTTTAAATATATACAAAGCAACAATTTTTGCTTACTGTCTTCTCTTTTTTGGCGTTGTTTGCGCTTAAACGCACCCCGTTTGGCTTCTTTCTTTTTTTTGTAATCTATAATTTTAGTTTATTATTTATCTAATACGATTTTTATGTGCTCGAGTATTTACTGACGTTGAAAGGAAGCAGAAACGTAATGCTATGCTATAAAACGTCGTTGGAGAATCCCTACCTATTAATTTATTCGGGAGGATCGAACTCACATCCAACAGAGGACTTTGAGCTACAAAATGGTCCACCGAGATAGACAGGAAATGATACAAAAATAAGCATGAACAAGAAAATTTAATGCAATATTATTATAATTACTTTAAAAAGAACATATCTGCAAAAGAACAGAGGAGGGGGGGGGATTTCATCAGTAAAATTATATCATCATACGAGAAGATTGCGAAATATTGAAACAGGAAACTAGCTTATTATGAATCATATTGTTATTATAAAAATAGAATGAAACTAGGAAGAAATTGCTTCTCGTGTAGGTTTTTTAAGATGTAATAATAAGTATGGTAAGATTTTTCATGGAACTTGGAAGTTTATTTTCAAATAACACACAGTCTATAAAAGAAAAATGAAAATACTGAAAATAACAAGAACTTTTCAGTAAGTTAAGTTCGCAACACTGAAAAAACAACGAAAAGAATTTAGGTGAAATCCTTACAAATTCGAAATTACTTTCAACTGAATTGCGATGATTACAGTTATGTGTTGCAACCTTTTATATTTATTTCTTAAATTTGGAAGAAATCGCAAATTCGGCTGCCCTTGTGTATAGATATCCTGCTTATAATCTAAAGGAATACATGATACCAAAATAGTGTTGTAGATCGTGCTAAAGCAGGGCTTCTCAAACTTTCAATATTTTCGACCCAATTTTCAGTCATAATTTTCATTGCACCCCACTTCTTACATTAACAATGTACTGAAAGCAATTATAATGTACTTTGATGGTAAAACTACGATGCAATACGACTTTAATTATAAACGCACTAATTCGATAAATATTAAGTTTTTTATATGACAAGCCCAAGAGAGTCACTAGTAATTACTGAACTTGTTTTTAATTGAATATTGATAAATCAATTATCAAATATTTTGTGCAGAACTGATACATTTATAAAATGTGCGTATTATATCAGTTTGAATGTGCATTTCATTTTTTATTATATAAGAATATATTTTGCTTTGTAATTATTTTAAATTGCAAATTATTTTATTAAATTGATAATAATTTTAAATATTTTACTTTCGATTTTTCGTAATATGCTCGCGCTCCCCTCCCCCCCTCAAGTACGGTTATCACGCCCTCCTTAGGGGTCGCGCCCCACAGTTCGAGAAACGCTGCGATAAAGATTTTATTTCGAGAACAACTTAATAACAGGTATACATGACACAAAATATGATTTGGGAAAGAAAACCCAAGCGATTTACATAATAATTTGGCCAATAGTGAAACGAAGAATTGATAATTTCGATATAAAAACGAAAGAGAATAATTGGCTTTTTAATAAACACTGGGCGGTTGCGCGTTCTCCGTAATTTTAATTTTTTTCTCTTTTTTTCACCCTCTAATTCTTTGTGCCCCCAAATCTTTTGCGCCCTAAGCATGTGCCTAAGCGGAAAAGCGGGCTTGGTAGCGAGGGGGGGGGGAGTACGTTACGCCACTGGACAATGGTCATCACATAATAATGCAGTCTTTATCACTTTTGCCAATTGACATGCAGTTTGAAATTAACTGTTTTTCGGAGGGAATGTACGGGAATAATATTTGACGACTTTGAAATTATCCGGATCATGATCTTATTAAGACGGAGTCGATAACGAAATGAGGCCCTCACTGAGAGCGAGGTCCTGGGCCCGGGCCTAGTTGGCCTATGCCTTGAGACGTCCCTAACTACATTACAATACGACTTTAATTATAAACCACATTATTTATCAAGATAAATATTTTGTATATGACAAGACCAGGGGAGTCACTAGTAATTACTAAACTTGTTTTTAATTGAATATTGATAACTTAATTATCAAATACTTTTGTGCAGTACTGATACATTTATAAGTGTTGAGTATTATATCAGTGGGAATTTGTATTTTATTTTTTTATTAAATAAGAATGTATTCTATTTTGTAATAATTTTAAATTGTAAATTATTTTATCAAATTGATAATTATTTTAAATTTCTTTGTTTTCGATTTTTCGCGATACGTTCGCGCCCCCAAGTAGTGTTATCACGCCCTCCTGGAGGGCGCGCCCCACAGTTTGAGAAACGCTGCGATAAAGATTCTATTTCGAGATTTGAGAACAATTTAATAACAGGTATACATGACACAAAATATGATTTGGGGAAGAAAAGCCAAGCGATTTACATAATTTTAAAAATGTATATATATTATCATTGAAACAAAAAGCAAACAAAACAACGAAGTTGAGCCACAACATCTTCTCAGCATATAATGAATAAAAATTTATGCCGATACAAATCATTCCCAATTCCTGTTGTTACATGTTACAAATTCTTAGATTTTGAACACCTTCCGTATATTAGCGTAAACTCCACACGGAACGTGTTATTGTTCGTATCGATAATTAAATTTTGTTTTACACAAACGAAAACAATCCGCAGAAACGAATACAAAATTAAATTAAATTAAAATATCAAAAATAAAAATTTTTTTATTGCTAAGAAAATATAAAACATGCAAAATTGCAAGTTTTTTATCAGCAACTTTTTGTAAGTAACATTAAATTAAAAAAAACTATAAGTACTATAAATTTTGGCGCCCCCTACCCCAGGCGCCCTTGTGCGGTGAACAATTTTGCCACCCCCACGCGGCGGCCCCTGATAGCACCATACTAATTCCGAAAACACGTACTCTTTCTCAAAACAACGGAGAGAGCGATTTCCTCTGACCTGCCTTCGTTCAAGTTTTGGTGCAATTCTCGGTTTTTCCTTTCTGCCCCCTTTATAAATACATGGCCTCATCCTATCGCGCAGTTAAAACTCACGTGGTTTCGATTAGTGGTGCCATCTCTTACAATAAAAATCAAAAGAAGTAAAAGAAAACTTGCACTCCTTTCCTACATATATATATATATATATATATATATATTTCCATAAGAAGCGAGTATATATTCACGTGGTAAGTCTATTAGTTTGGCTTTGATTTTAAATATTTTAGTAATTATTAAAAGCTATAACATTATAGTATTACATTAATAGCTTATGGTTTTATCTATAATATAGTTAAACTTCTCTAGAAATTTATTGCTTTCCCTATGGCCCAGAATACTGGCAAATTCAGGTGAAGGTTGGCTGGCCAGAAAACTTTGTTTAAACCTGCATTCCTAGTTCCTAAGGCTGGGAGTTTGCTTCTAGTATTTCTGTGGCTAAATCTTTCCTATTATGACGATAGTTATCTTAGGTTTATAACTATTTTTGTATATTTTTGTAATATATATATATATGCAAAGGATTGCCAAACCATAACATAATGTTCCTTTATACATCACGTAAAAATATTTATCATTAAACTTTTTCTGAATGCAAAATCAATCGGAGTCTGAGTAAAGGAAGTAAATAATGTATAACATTAGAGAGTATTTATTATATTTATTAAAACTGAAAATCTCGAACGATAGATAACCTGGGAACTTGAATAAAAACGAACACCAAGAAAGACACGAACACTGCAAAATAATTTTAGATTTAAAATTCTTACGGAAGAAAAAAGGTATCACTTACCAGATTCTTCATTTCTGAATCCTGGGATGAACTTGACCTAAGTTCGATTACATTCTAGCGCAAAAACTGCAACTTTTAATAAGGAGAGTTCTTTGTATGAAGCAAAAATGATTTCATGAAAATGAAATAAAAAACTGATACATTCCATTATGCTTTCCTCTCGTTATGCTTCATTTGATTGAATACTCATAAATCTATCATCAAATGCTCTCATTTAAAATGCTTTCTATGCTTTTCCAAGTATCATAATACTATTTTACTTGAAAAAAGCATAACAGATGTACGTTATTTACGACTTTGCTAAATGAAATTATAACACATGGGGGGGGGGGAGGTTAAAGACGCCAATAATTTTCTCTGCTGCTTCTTAAAAAGTAAATCATGTCTCCCCCCCCCCTTCCTACTGCTAATGTAATGTATTCAGTAATAATAGCAGTGTTGAAATTTTTGTATCTTCCTAGCATTTTATCTGATTCTCCGTTTGACTGTTTTATTTGTTAGTAATTAAGGTTTAAAAAGAAAACCCACTAAAGAAAAAGTATATCTCGTTGCCTGGATTACAGCAAATGAAAAAAAAAAGTTTTTTGATTTGGCTATAAGATTAAAGATATGTAATGAGCGTATGAAAGTTTTGATGATGAATGAATGACGTTTGATAGCTGATTGGAAAATCGTTTAAAAATTCGATTTTGAAAAATGTGAAGCGAACGTTGAGAAAATCTACGTTCATGGCGTCAGTCAGGCTTTGGGCCCCCCCCCCCGCAGTGCGGGAGTGCACATTACGCCACTGACACTACTCTTAACAAAGTTCTCGTTTAAAGAGGAATAGCATATCTAAGCTCATCTGCCTTTCTTCATCCATTAACATCTCTTTCTAAAATGTCCCTCTAACGGGCGAAATTAATTAGACTGTGAAAACAAAGTTACATCGTACAATCAAGATAAGTTATAAAATATCTGAATCATCCAAGGCCAAAACTGTCCTATTACAGCTCCGAGCGATACTACACAGTAGTCTTGATATTCGTATCTGAGAAACTAAGGTTGTACTTGTGAACGCGTAATATTTCGATATTTTCTAAATTGGTGAGTTTGTTATTCACATTGTATCATACCTTAGGTTTAAAAATGTTTTTCAGATTCATTATACAAAATAAACTCATAAATAAAAACCTATAATAATGAATAACTTTAAATGACATAAAAAAAATCAGTTGCAAATACTTCGGTTTGGTTTCATTATTTATTTGATGAAAAGAATATGATGGCATAATGTAAAAAAAAAAAAAATGTTCTAGAGTTAAGAAGAAAAGAGACTAACCAAATCAAATTTGATCAAATTTTTTAAAATTTTAATAAAATATTTTACCCACATACCAATCCACATTAAGAAGAATTCGGTACTATTTTCGAAGATGGCGGTGCAATTTGCGAAGTGATTATGACACTAATGTCAATAGTGAAAAGGAACTGCCTCTTGAACAAAAATTAGAATTAGCGATAACTAAAAAAATTTCAACAAACCAAAATACAGTACAGAAATGAGCTTTTTCAAAAATCATCCGACGAGAAATCAATTTATTTGAAGATGAGGGATTTATAGTGGTAAATATACTTGGAAAAGAGGTATATCGCGCATTGCTAATAGTATCACCAATTAGCGTAGATGCCGAAAGAGTGTTTTCGACAGATGGCAATTTTTGCACAAAATTAGGATCCAGGCTTAATGACAATATAATTGATGCATTATGTTTTTTAAGAACATTTCAAAAAATTGTAATAGTACCACAGACTATGTGTGAATAGTGATATTTGCACTTTTTTGTGATTTAAATAAATGAGATGTTCCTTTATTTATTTATTTTTTTTTTGTCATTCTTTATATACTGTTATAATTTATAAGTTACAAATTATTTATTGTGATATTTACTCTCTCTAATAAAACTGGCAAGTAAAACAAAGAAACACCCGTGCTTTCTTTTTCTAAAATTTCAAATACCGGTATTAAAACCGGTATCCCGGTATTACGTTCTAAGAAATACCGAATACCGGTATTGAACTTTTGGTCCGATACTGCAATCCCTAATTGGATTCTTCCTCAAAAAATTAAATTAAAACTCTCTTCTGTATTTCTTCTTTATTCTCAAACCTATTGTCATTGTTTATGATATCCAAGACAATGTAAACGTACTTGTTGATTCACTGGAGGATTTTTTCTCTAAAAATCCGAAGCCTTATGTGAAGACCATTTTATCGAAAAGTTATAATTAATCTGACAAAATATTTCAAGCGCATCACATTTAATTCTTTTCCAGATCAATGGAAAAAAGCTGATATAATTATACCCAAGTCAAGCAAATATCCCAGATTTTCCGAGAAATATAGACTAATTAATTCGGAACTACTGTAAAGTACAATACAATCCCAAAATATTTGCATAATTTTGAAAAAAAGATGTCTCCGCATTCATTTTGTGCAATTCTAAAAGGTTTTATCTGTACCGTATCACTCTTTTTACAAAACTTTCGCTTCCACCTTTCCAACCGGTTCAACACTCCTTCCCGTTTCTTTAAACAGCGCATGCGTACTAAAACGGGTATATCTGTCAATCATTTCTTAACCACACCCCGTTGCTATAGTAACGAAAGACCACCAGATAATAAATTTGTCGACGTCCTCCGAGTTGCAAACAATGCCATCTGTTAAATAAAGGTGATTTGTAAAAATTGGGACAATGGTCTCGATGGAATTTGGTTTAGCTGTGTTATGATTGTTTACCAACCACTTACTGAGAAGTCACACGAAGGCTATTGGCGAAGTACCTCGTAATTTTAAACTACGGCCATCTGAGTGGGCTCGCTTTCTAAAACTTCGGGACTTCAGTGGCATCAGCGCGACCATGGCCACTCGGACACGATGAATCCTAGTACAATGCAAAATGTCAAAGATGTCGATTAAAGAAAATTCTAATCAATTGTATTTATTTGATTCATATATTAATATATTCACCTCAGAAACATATAATGTAAGGTTAGATTTGTATAAATAATATGTATGTGTAAAAAATGTTTGACACACATACTACATATTTAAAATAATTTCGAATATATATATAGGAATTGTAAAGAATCTAATAATTTCGGTACAACTATTTGTTATTAAAGTTACTCGGGTTACTTTTAAAGTTACCCGAGAGGATATAATTTTTGTTCTAAACATTTAACACGTTAAACACATTTCGAAAAATCATAGCACGGAATGAAGCTGACGATACATGTTTTCTTATATAATTTACTTCTCGTCAATTAAAAATCCCATTTTTAACATTAGAAGGTGGGTGAAAAATGCTATCTTGGTCATGAATAACAAATTATTTACTATATTTTCGGGAAAATATATAAAGTGTTTTTTGACTCGATATTTTTTAAAATTAGAATCATGTTGAAACGAGCCTTATTCCCTTCTACCCTGTGACCTGGCTAAAGGTGTGGAAGGAAATAAAGGATCATTCGACAGGATAAATTCCAATTATTTTATTTATCACTTTGATCGACTCAAACACAAATCAAAACAACTCTTTTAATAGGATAATTCAGTCAAGCAACAGAGGGAAGAGACGTGATTTACGTTTAGGGAGAATACATATTATATAGCCACTTATATATATATAATAATAATGTGGTTCTTCCTTAATATTACATTACACAGAAGATAAGTATTTAATGTCCGCCTAATGACTTTAACACTTGAAACATCAACGTAATAGGAAGGTGACAGTATCTGAACTTAGGCAGTCTTCTGATCAATTGAAATTAATTTTCTCTTTTACAAGGTAATCTTTACCTTGAATCTTTCTTGTCACCTGTATTAAATGAAAACGCAATTTGCCATACTATAGCTACATCATTGTTATTTTCTGAATGCGCGGTCTTATATCACGGTAGGGAAAAACTTTCTTTACTCGTTACGCGATGAACGTAAGATAGGGATGTACGTATTTGTATACGTGTAAAAATGTATAAGTGTTTGCCTGGGTTTAGTAGAATACCAAAATGAGTAAATGTATAGTTAAGCATTTATACTGCGGGACTTCATAGTATATAGTTTTCGAGCATTCACAAAGATATATACACATGTAATAAGTACGTGTATATATATATATATATAGTAACATAAAATGAAAGAAATACATGGCATAATAATATTGATAATACAAAATAATATCACTAGCAAAGCCAGAAGATCCAAACCAGAATTCAAGAAACATACTTTAAAAATGATGGAAGAGTCTATTATAGAAGAATTAACTAAGCGTATGTATAACATAGAACAGAATTAGAACTTAAAAATGTAAGAAGCCAAAAGAGTCAATAGACTAAAATGAAGATCTGTTATGATTTCTAAAGCTGTTGCTGAATTAGGACCAGCAAATTAGGGTTAAATATATTTTATGGATCCACCTTCCCCTGTTCAGCAGAAATTTTATACATAACAGGAAAACATACAAATATTGAAAAGTTAGGCCTAAAACCAACCACGTGTAATTTGCAACCAAAAGAAAAATAAAATAAAAATAATAGAAAATATGAAAGGAAATGAATCCTAACAAAATACAAAAAAAATAATTTTGAAAAGGAATAACGAAGCAAAAACTTACATGAAAAAATGCATATAACCAGAGCGCGGGAAAAAACTGTACGTACAAGAACCATACACTAAATGATCGTTAAAAATGACGTGTTAGATTGGTAAAACCAGATGTAAAAATTAGTGGCGCCACCTAGATAGTTTTTTTTGTAGTTGTTAAACAAAATAAAAACAAAAAAAAATTGAAAATAATAAAAAACAGAAGGAGAAAAAAACAAAGAATAATACTTAAACTTTGAAAAGGGGAATTAGAGAGATATTTTAGAAATATATTTAAAAATGAAGTTACTAGGATAGTTGTATTCTAAGCAATTATTGCAGAATAGCTTAAAATTATTTTGCTTAACATCATTATCTGTGACTAAATCGTTATTTCTCTTTATAAAATTTAAGATGATATTTCTAAAAATAGATAGAGAGATGTAGGTTACTTTCCCAAAAAGGCATTTTAATAATGTTAAAATCAAAAGAGTCTCTTTTATCAAAAATATTACTAATTAGTCTATTACTCTTAACTATTAATTGTAAGTCTAAAAAGTTTGCAGAGTCATTATTATAATTGGTTTTTAATAATTTCAGATATTGTGGATAATAATTAAAACTAGGAACAAAATTTACCATATTACTAAAGATGATTAAGTCATCTATGTATCTAATAAAGTAACAAGAATCGAGACTAATGTTATCATATTCATAAAAGTGCAGATAAATAGTGGCTAAACAGTTACTCGCAGGTCCTCCTTGTGGAAGACCTTTAATTTGCTGATAATGATAACTAAATGTATAATGAATCGATCCCGAATATATTTCTATAGTGTGGTATATATATATATATATATATATATATATATATACACACACCACACTATAGAAATATATTCGGGATCGATTCATTATACATTTAGTCTGTTAGTGAGTTTTTAAATCATATATACGCCTCGGTAATAGTGCAAGTTATTTGTTAAAAGACAATAAAAAACTTTTTATATCGAAAACATAATCTACTGTATGTATTAGTAAATTATAATTATTTATGTATATGTTACCGGCAAAGTATGAAATGCCTAAAGCTATTTAGGCAAAGTATGAAAAAAGGTCATGATAAAGATATTATATCACTGACTTATATTCCTAAAAGTACAAATGCTATATTCTGGCAAAATAATGAGACTGCCATTAAAAAAATTATTGTTAAATTGTGATTTCGCATATACTTGTATTCAAATTCCTTCAGAAGTTCCAAGTTGATAGAAACCCTCCTATTTCTCACTCATTACAAGTACCAATATATTGGCATTCTGAAGGAAAAAAAAAATCAAAGTACTACATTGCCTTTTTAAAAAAATAATTTTCTGTTTTTTCTGGCAAGTTTCACGTAGGTGGATGTACAGTTCAATATCATAACGTGTAACAATTTTGTATTTGGTTGAAAGTTCTTTCAGAGTTCTATCACATCTCCAGAATCCGGAATTTAATTTTGCTCTTGGCAAATTAAATTCCTAGAACAAGTTCACATCGTCAAACTTTGTGTCAAAATTACCGGCGGCAATTGGTATCGCCTATATGGTGTCGCACTAAAAAGGGATACCAGCCCCTGGTGAATGTACTAGGTCTGAAAACGGTAAAAATACCAATCTGCTGCCCCATAGAGGGAAAAAAGAATCTGTGACTTAATACTTTATAGCAGTTCTTACCAACAGTTTTCTCTTCCAGATCGGTCAATGTTTGATAATTTTACGGCGGCCCGCTGAGGGTAGGACGTTGATTAATTATATTTTAAATGGTTTGATTTTATAATTTAAATATATTTAAACATACCTTCAGAGTAAAACTCAGTTGCACCAAAAAATAATTACAAAATGATTTTACATAAAATATAAAGTGATTTCCATGGAAAGTCGCACAAATACGAGAAAAATACACCTCAGTAAATATAATGGAAAAAATTTAATGCTCCTTGAGTTGCCTGATACCCTTTGATTCACGGACCAAGGGTTAGGGACCACTGTTTTATGGTACTGACGCCTTCTTTAACAGTTTAAATGAGTTTACTTTTATTTTTTCCACAAACATCATATCATAGCTGTTCAGCAACCAATTGTCTGGGTTCCTTCTTAGTAATCATTTTATTATTTTTTATATCAGTTATTAAATTCTAGTAAGTAATTTCAGTTAAGGAAAAAAATTATTTGGAGAATTTTGAGCAACTAACCGTTGAATAGTTGTTCCATGTCTATGGCCCATGGGTCGGCAACCCTTTAGCTGTTGCGTGTCAAATCAATCTACCAAAACGATTAAGCGAACCACACAGTAGAACATTTGAAACAATTCAAAAATTTACAAATTTGTTGAATAGTGCAAAGTGCCACTGAGAATTGTACCGCGTGCCGCATGTGGCACGTGTGACATAGGTTGCCGATCCCTGCTATAGATCATGACTGGTCCTCCAACATTACAGCTTGCTCCTCCATTTTCAGGTAGGACAGGAAAAAAAGCAATTTTTTGTTGAACAAGTTTAAGTAAAATTGAGTATTTTGACATTACTGAACAAACAGCAATGTACAACTAACAGATTCTGAGCCTAAGACACGCGTTAAAAGTTTTGTCTAGCCAATTGACAATATTCGAAATGAATCTGAGATGTATTTTATACTTTGCCGGTTTCTCATTAGGCATTCTATAGAATGCCTAGGCAATGTGTGAAATAGGAATCATTTCATACATTGCCGGCTAGATTTAGGAATTGTATAGAATGCCGGATTTTATACTTTGCCGGTAGCATATACACTGAGTGTGATCAATTTTCTTATACAAATAAAAATAATTTACATCAAATATTAATGTTATAAATATGGAATAACTATTAAATTCGTTCGGAAAAATTACAAATACTATAATTTGTATGCAATATAGATCGTTCCTTAGTTCATAAATATAAATTTCTCTATTTAAATATGATTGCACATATTTCATTAAAAATATTAAAACAGATTTGAATCAATAGATTGTTTAATTCTTAACTTTAAATTTAAAGTCCTCCAAAAAAAGTATTATAACCTATATAATTTTCTATAATGCAATTAATTAATTTCCAGATTTTACAATGGCAGAATCTACTGAGAATGCTATTCCAAATCAAAAAAATAATCAGAAACACGTTGTAATCGTTCCAATCGATGTTCATCACCGTCGTGATTCTCAAGTTAGATTTTTGATCCAGACAAGGCATCAGATATTACATAAGCGCAGCAAAAGAACCTCGAAAGTAAAAAAACGCCAGCTGAGCGTATGCGAGAGTACAGAGCCCGGAAAAAAATTTACCTTCAATCGATTAGTGATTATTCTTCAGTTGTTCATCATCAAGAGGATGAAATTTTACAAACTGATGACAATTTAAATAGTTCGCATGAATGTGTCGGATTACCTTGTCAAGATCTCAACGCGACACGTAGAAAAACATCAGCTGAGCGTATGCGAGAGTACAGACGTCTTAGAATACATGTCGTTGAGTCCGAACTAGTTCAGGAACCACAGCATCAAGTCCCATATGCTGAAGGAAGTGAAGATGCTACTCTGTCAAATTACAGCGATTTTTATCGTCATCGACTTGCTCATGAAGAATTCAAAATTAAATTTGTTGAAAATCCGTTTGGTTGTATTTGTTCAGTTTGTGAAAGACTATGGATCAAAGATTATTTACAATCACCATTTTCCGAACATGAAGAAATTTTGAGAGTTATAGTTCCACATCTCCATAAGGATAATATTATCATTTGTATTACATGTAGACCTGGGGTGGGCATTAAGTCGATCGCGATCGACTGGTGGACCGCCAAGACAATTTGGAGTGACCGCCTGAAGATTAGCCTTCAGTAATTGTATACGGAAATATTCAAGATTGGCTGACAGTACGCAGACTAAGTCTTCTACTAGCTATAATTTCGAAAACTAGCTTAAAATGAAAATGTTTTATTTTTTAAAGTAATTTGAATTGTTTGATAATAAATGCCTCATTAGATATTACTATATTTGTGGCTATTATTATTATTATTATGTTTGAATTTTGCGTTTTGCTTTAAGCGCAGTTCCAAAAAAGTGAGTTTTTCATTTTATTTACATAGGTAAATACATATTTCAAATTTATTATTAAGTTATACTAAATATTGTTGACTTTTTCCTTACCTCACTACACCTACGACCCTAGGCAGTGGACGCACTCGTGAATTTTTCCAAGGTGGCCTAGGGTCGAATGTCTACCATTCTCATATCCTACCCCAATATGCTGCCACACACACACACACACACACACACACATTCATTTTGTAGATTGCCGGGAACAAAGAACAGTAAGAAATAAATTACTGAATAAATAATTAGCATTAATTAATAAAAAATTATAACAAATACTTTATTTAATTTTGCGTACTATATACAAGGGATTATAATCAATTGAAAAAAAATCATGATTTATACAGGAGGATCCAGACCCGTGGACCCCCCCCCCCTTTGTGTTTGCTGCTGATACTGGGTGGACCACAACACATTGAGAAAATTAGAAGTAGCCCGTACCCTGGAAAAGTCTGCCTACCCCTGATGTAGACAATCTTTGAACAAGAAAAATATTCCAGCTATGGCAATTTATAACGGATTCAAATTTCCAAAGAAACCTGAAAATTTACCACCATTAGACTTAGTATCAGAAAGGTTGATTTCTCCGCGTATTCCATTTATGCAAATTAGACGACTAAGACACGTTAATGGTAAATATGGTATTTATGATCAAGTAATTAATGTTCCAATTTGCATCAATACAATGGTCAATAGTCTCCCTAGAAAAATTGCTGACGATCACTGCATCAATGTGCATATTTTTAAACGTAAAAAAATTCCTAAGTCAAGTTATTTTCCCGGTATAATCAACAAAGGTACCAAAAAACTTTGGCTGCAGTGTCTTATTATCTCCACTATATATTTCGTATGATATAAAAATTGATCAGTCTTTTTTCGACGATGTTAACTTTGACATGATACCTCTGGATGAAATGAGTGAGCATATACCAATTGAAGAAAGTTTATCTTCTCAACAGCAAACGTTGATGTGGAAAAGTACTTACGAATCGCTCCAGGAGAAAAAAAATCTTTTTGAAGAGCACGCAGAGTAATTGTCTTTTCCGTCAATTTACTTGGGGCAATTTCGTGAAAGGGTAAACGTAACACCCTACATGATTGAATCTAGCGAGCTCAGACGGTCGGATCGTCGTGCTGTTACGCCATATCATGTACTATATGTGACGATAAAATCATGAGACTTCGAGATTCACTTACGATTACTTTTAAACACGTAGGAAAAGACAAAAATTACTCGAAAACAAATCGAAGATGAAGACTATATTAATAATTGTATTGAAACAAAACCTTGCATTTCTTAAATCAATTCCAAACTCCATGTGGTACTGGACTGATAAAGAGAAAAATCTGTTTGCAATGATTAGACAATCAGGCAAACCTACAGTATTTCTTACAATTAGTGCTAATGAAATCGGCTGGACTGAATTGCTTCAATTACTATATTAATTAAAGAAAAAAAAAAGGGTCCGAAATGTGTGTGTCAAAAGAAGATGCTGAACAACTACACTACCTTGAGAAAGTAACTCTTATTAACGAAGATCCCATAACGTGTGCTTTTTATTTTAATAAACTGGTAAATATATTGTTAAATATCTTACAATCCAAAAACAGTCCATTCAAAAATATTATGTGGTGCCCTATTTCAAACGAATACAGTTCCAGCATCGAGGCAGTCAGTCCCCATGCCCATATCTTGTTGTGGCTAGCAAATGCACAAAAAGATGCTTTAGGTGCCACTGAGATGGATGCTATATCATTAATTAATTTTCTTTTATCGATTATCTATTCCTAATTTCAACTGCATTGTGAAGTATAAACGACCAAATATTAGAGTAGGAGGAGTTGCGATATATCAAAATTCTAGCGATGTTGTTAACATTTTAACTCCATCCATGGATTTTTATGGTACCATACAATCTTCAGTGGGGGATTTGTGCTTGGCTGAATGCGGAATAGATAATGGACAAAAAATTATAATTGTTGCAGTATACATTACTCCGGACAAAAAATTGAATGACATTATAGAGTAGGGGTCGGCAACCTTTTAGCTGTGGCGTGCCAAACCAACCTACCAACATGATTCAGCGTGCAATGCAATAAGAAATATTTAAAACAATTCGATTCCCACGTAATATATGCAGAGTTAGGGAATAGAGGTCAAAAATACAGATTTAGAGTGTTTTATATGTTAATCATGCATCATTTAAAGATATTTATTGACATAAAAATAAACAACATAAAATAAAACTATTCCTTCAACATAAATAAAAAATTAAAAGTACATGAATATGTGTTTTTTAATAATTTTTTTTTAAAATTCGGAGTAAAAACTTAAAATATGACTACTCTTCAATATAAATGAAAAAACAAAATTGCACATATATTATGCATTCTTAAAAATATTTATGAAATAAGAAATAAATAACAGAAAATATACGCGTGTTCATGCAACAGAGTTAAATAAAAAAATTCAAATTTTTAAAGCGAACCTTGTACATATCCAGAGCTCTAGTTAATGTCGCAATATCAAGGGTATAATTTGTGACTTTCAATTTGGCACAGGATTCGGAATAGTGGACTCAAAATATATTTCATATGAGAACAAACTACTTTCCTTTTTATTCATTGAGCCGTAATGAGCGATACTTCATTTTATAAATATTACTCAGCAATTTTTATTTGCGTTGAATATTTAATACTAATCATAAGTCATATTTAAACGCAGGATTTTTTTTTCTTGTACATAAATCATACAAACTACAAGCAAGCTGATTCAGCAGAATCGTTTTATGGCAGTGAACAGAAAGTTAAAAAAACCTTCATATAAAAAATGTGTAAGGTGTTGAAAAGAGAAACAGAACGATTTAACTTTATCTTATAATTTTGTAGAGTGGTGGCGTACCACTAAGAATTGCTTCGCGTGCCACAGGTTGCCAACCCTTGTTGTAGAGTTTCTTCATCGATCATTATTACCATGCACATCAAGAGGTTCTGCTTTACATAATAAAAATTATGACAAAATACCTATGATTTTAAGTGGAGATTTTAAAGTCAATTTTGCTTCAGACAAATCTCTACAATTGATTGAATTTTCAATAGACAATTTCGCCTTATCTCTACAAATAACAGAATAATATCAACAACAAAATCAAATACTACAATTAATGCACTGTTTTCGAGATTCTTAAATGAGATATTGAGTGCAAAACCTACATTTCTTATTTTAGTTACCACAAGCTTTTGATAACAAAAACATGTACTAAAACACCCATATGCATAATGGAAATAGACTAATAATAATGATACTTTTCTATAAATGTTATACAATAAATTTTTTTTAGTATTATGTATTGAAAATGAAAATTTTGTTTATACTTACACCTTTTCCATCCTAATTATTTTTTTAAATACAGTTTTAAATATGATAATAAATTTGTCAATTATATATGATTACTTTAAAATAAAAATTATACAATTCATTACATATAAGCCAAAGAAGTTAACTTCTACCGCGTATTCACACTAATACACGCATGCATTTTTTTGTTTTTGTTTTGTTTAAATGAACCATTTACAACAGTGGTCTTCAAACTTTTTCGACTCACGGAACCCTTAGAACTAACTATGAGGTGTTTCCGGGGAGCCCCATTCCTCTTCAAATAATTATATATACTTTATGGAAAGACAATTTTAAAACTGTATTTTTTTTATTTAAAAAAAATTTAACATTATTAATGTAGTTTACTCACACATTAATAATGTTAGTGATCCAAGTGTCACCTACCCATGTATTACATTTAGTAACTGGGATTATGCGCTTAAATTTTTGTTGAAGTCTAGGCCTATTGAAATTATCTGCAGTCATATTTCTTATTTTGCCCTTAATTTGTTTTTTTATTTGGTTTTCGTGGCCACTCATGTTGAGAAATACTCAAATTCATTGTTCGAAATGACATTAAAAATGTTTATATCGGTGTGAAAAATCTTGTGAATTTTGTATGCATTTGCAACTTAAAATTTAGGAGCTGTTCTTGCTTAATTTAAATTTTAAAATCGAATCTGTTCATAAGTCAATAAGTTGTTCTGTCTCCTTCATTATAGGTGTTTTTTCCCACAAATGCAAAAAGGCGCATTTTAAATTAGAAAACTGTTAAGTTGTACAAAACGCATTGCGTTAGAGTTCAAAATTATTCTGTGGAACACGGAATAAAAGACTATAGAACAGCGGTTTTTAAACTTTCGATCCCCGCGGCCCAACTTTGTGTATCAGCGTGACATAGCGGACCCCCAAGATTTTGAACATCCCTCTCCGACTTAATATTCTTGATCAAACTACAAATTCTAGTAGAGTTTTTTTTTCATTGGGGATAATTTTGTGATCTAGTCTAGTATGGCACATCTTTCAATTTATCAAGGTCTTTCAGAGTCTGTAAAAAAGGGAAATCTCAACGCTACATCAGAAATTCCGCAGACATGGTTTCTTGTAAGCAGCCTTGTTGCTGGAGAGTAGGAACGATATCGTTCCCCGTTAACAGAAGAGGTGGCAAGTCCTTGAGGGGGTCACTCGTTCAAAAAATAGGGTCCGAGAATGAATAAAGCAGTGAACCCGCAACATACGATCACTTTCGTATCCTGCAAAGCATTAGCATGTACCGTTTAAGGGTTTTCTGTCGCCCATATGCGACACAATTATGGCTAAATCACTTGTCTATTAAGATGGAAGGGGGACTAGTCCATCCACAGTATGTTTCATGGTCATGAATCATCGACCGCCATTTTTGCGAGAAATTTTAGCGCGAAGGTTTTGCGAGTGTCTGGGTCGTGCGGTTTCAATTGCCGAACCGCTTGAATCTTACACAAGTAGAAATTCAAAATTTTATGCATATGTCGGTCAGTGAGGTAGGGCATATCAAGGGTACATGAAATTGTAGGAATGTTGACAGTTCCATAGAGCGATTCACTGCTTACTTCCACGACCGCTATAGCAATATCCTCTACGACAGCGGTGTTGACGCTTTTTCGTCCTTTTCCAGGAAGAACGCCTAGCCATCCTGTTTTATCCAATTTTACCATCAAGTCTTTAAAAGTACGCTCCGACATCGGTCCACGTTATCGTTTCTTGAGAAGGCGGAACTCTGACAGCTGCTGCATTCTCACTATTACAGTAGTATAGCAAAGATCTTAACCGTTCCGCCGCTTCTTGATTTCCTTAAAAAACAATCAGAAAATTTTTTGAACCGGTTACTACAGATTCCTGTGCCGAAATATTGGCCATGCGAGGGCGCTGCTGTGCGCACCTCAGTATCTAAAATGTAAATATTGTTAGTGTGTAACTTGATTTGTAGAATGTAGGCCACATTACGGCAAGTTCAGTCCAAACATTACTATATTCACATTTATGTCTTCGTTGAGTAATATGGACTGATCAGTTTCTAAGAATTCTGCACACTCATTCGTTTCATTCGCAAAGAACATTTCGCTTCGGTTCTTAAATTCTTCACAATTCCAAATGAATCCATCAGAGAAATCCCGGCTTGTGATAATTCTATCCCTAGCTCTTCTAAGGAGACCTAGAGCAGTCCTTAACCACCCATATCAACACTTTCTAGCTCTGAAAAGGATGAGAATGTCTTGATACAAATTAAATTATTTATCACTTGTTTTCTTTTGCAAGACTTCATTCACTCTAATTATTACCCCCCCCCCTCCATGAAAGCTTTTGCATGCGGTTAGTGTGACAACTTGATCCTATTTTAAACTTCGCCACCTTTTCTTACTCCCCCCCCAAGTGAATATTTAAAATCTCCTTTCAATAACCGCACCCAGAAATTTAAGAGGTAATGAGTAACAGACTTAAAAATAATATTCCCTTTAATCTTTCATATTAAAGAAATTCTTCCCTTTGTTCCGTCGAGATGCGGCAGCCAGTTGAAAGACGGGCTTGGTTGTCAGAGATGAGGAGTCATTAACTAAATCAACTGGATGAGTAGTTTCCCACTCACCTCTCCACCAGCATTGTTGCGCTGCACTCATTGTGGACTGCTTTATATTCTTATGTAACACTTCAGCAAATTATTCTTATTTTTTTCTACTTATTATGATTGAGTGGATGATAGAGATTTCTCTAAGGTTCCACGTAAATGTATAACCGTTACAGTAATATAGCTTCACAAGAAGTGCTCTCTGACAACGTCGGCAATCCTTATCCGTGATATTTGCAGATCCACAGCGCCATCTTAGGCAATTTTTTAAACTATTTTTTTTATTTCAGAAATCTTGAGCACATCATCTGAAGTGTCTGTTGTCTAAATATTTTTTTTCCTCGGACCAGTAGAACGCCCTCCAGGACCCTCTAATTAGCGGAAGTTTAATTTCACCAACCCTGTAGTTTAATGAAAATGTTCTTGTGTATTCATAAATATGACATTTGTGGTGAATCATCTGTTCTAGCCAAAACTGAAGTTTCAATATTTGCATTTGTTTCCGCTTCATCATTTTTTCCCCCTTTTTCGAATAATATCTTCTGGATTGTAAAGTGTGATAGATGGAATAGATTTTATGAAACCCTTTTCGATATAATTATGTTAGAAAAATGTATAGTGCATTACAAACGTTAAATTTATTTCTTTACTAAAGCAATACATCTAAAAAAAATGTGGATAATTTAAACATCCAAAGCCTTTTTTGTATCGTTCAAATTGTTACTTTCATGAAAATTAATGTCTAATTGAGACATTGATTTTGCAGGTATTAATGAAAATATTCAATTATTGAATATTTAATTCTCATCTACACTTCTACAATTTGGAGACTTTCACAAAGCTGGAATTAAACGGCTGGCAGCACATTTAAAAATAATAAGCTGTTGAATAGATTCTCAAATATGAATTTTTGACTTGTTTGAATTCAAAACTATTATATAGAAATGCCCAACAATCCAAATGATTGAAACACTTTACAGGTCACTTTAACATGAGAAATATAAATTCCTGCCATATATTATTCAACTGTTGATGACTGAAAACCACATCCTCTTTTTACAGACATGCCAAACATAGGAAATATATTAACCACATTTTTGTAAACAGCATTATTTTTAAAAAGAAATCCTCAGAATGGAATTTCAGGCTATATATTTCTCTTGATGCTGTCTTCAATGTGTTAACAATGAAGTGTCATTAATTTAACTTTTGTAACCTGAACTTATTTGAAGCCAAAAAATATTCAAGTACTAAAAATGAAAGCAAAATGTAAAACTTGATGATTTAGTACTCATTAAAGATAATCACAATCAACTATTAAAACGAAAGGAGCTTTTTATTTTCCTATTGTAGTTTGAATAGAGAAACTATGAAATATTTTTAAAGTTTTGAAAAAATCAATTTTAGTTTATTATTCTCACCTGATTAAAAATGATTTTGTATTATTAAATGCATCTTCATATAAGGTTTTTCTTTTTCAGTTTTTCTTCTATTACACATACATATTTAGTAAGTGTATAAACATTTTAAATACAATTAGTGTTAATTTTTATCTTGATTCACAAAGAATCATTACTCAATATTTGCTCTCTGAGTACATATAATTAGCTTATTGCTATTATTCATGAAGAAAATAAATATAGAAAATAAATCTAAGAATGTTTAACTGGTACATAGTACAAATTCCATACCTTAAACTCCACAAGCTACCAACAAATTCTTCAACACATAAAAAGAAATGGTTCCAAAGCTTTTAAATGCAGATTAGGCAGGAAAAATTCCATGAGAACTTATATATTTCTTTTTCAATTAATTGTAGTTTTAGACAATTAAGAAATACACAAATTATGAGTGCTTTTTAAGAATATAATGTATAGAGTTTCTGTATGAATGAATCACTGTCAAAAATATCAAGTTACTTAGCTTGCGATTAATAAATACCTTAATGATTATTTTTACAGATCCATTTTAAGGACTGTAATTTTTTTTAAAGAATTCAGTGATTTTTCATTTCACCCAGATTTCTTTCAGAAAATCTATATGAATTTAGAATTTTTGAGTATGACATGATACTCAAAGCAATACTATACATGCAAAAAAAAAAAAAAATTAGTGAATCGTAGTACATGCAAATGTTGAATAATTATCACTAAATATAAGGGAATCTCAGCCATATAGCATATAAGGGATAAACATCAATTTTTGGACTCTAATTTGTATTAGTCTCTGAACAATAATAAATAAGTATATAGATGCATAATTGTTATAAAGTTTTATATAGTATATATAATAGATATAATTTTTTCCGATAGAAGATTGATAACTTTATTTGAGAGATGAAATAGCGATCTTATAAAGTTTCACTTATTAAATGAAAAGATTTTTTTCCAACTAGAAAATACTTTTAGAGACGAAATTTCAGATCTGACTTAACATACCTTTATGAAAAATCCACACAGTATATAGTTAAATCGATTCATTAGAGGAAAGACCTAAATTATATGAAATATTGTAGTGAAGTTTATAAGCAATTGATAACCTGAATAATTTATCAGTAACTGAAATAGATTCTTGAATTTTGCATTAACTTTTTAACAGAATAAAGGTGCAGTGAAGGCATATCCTATGAATTGTACATGAATGAATGTGAACTATGGATATTTACAGTAGATATTTCAGAAATGATATAGTATAAAAGATATTTCATTATCCATATTAAGCAAATATAGCTGTAATTATAATAAATATTAATATGTATACATGTAAAGGGAGGAAAAAGTCTTAAAACAGTTGCTTTTAAAAATTCATATTTTTATTATGTAAAATACTAGAATAGCTTATTCACCCACGAGATAAAAATAGATATGATTCGTGCTTGACAGATAAGAATAACAAAATTATACTGACTAAAATCGTACATTAAAAAAAAACATACAGATGGACACAAGATGATATGTTAGCTCTTTGTAACACTTGTTCAAAATTAATCATGCAGACCTTGAATGTTTCAACATTTCATTGCATGATTAACATATCTGTTTACATAATTATGCTTCTGACTAATATTCTCCATACAACAAAATATTAAATGCTTGCCTCTCAGTTCACTTCATTACATTAAAAATATAATTCTTTTTAAGCGTTTAGAATTGAAACAAGCACTCATACAAGAAATGATTAAAAGAACAAAACATATCAGTAAAAGTGCACTTGGATTTCGTAGATAAATTACAGAACATTAAAGTCTTAAGATTTGCATTCATACGATTCTAATACAATAACTTGTTTCAAATCATTTGTATAAAAAATAATAGAATTAAAATACAAGATGGCTTTTGTTGTAAAGTAGTACAAATGTGAACAATTATAAAAATTCCTCAGATATTAGGAATATAGTTATTCAGTATTATATCACAGTTTCAAGGCTACAATATTCTATCAAAATATATTGTCATGCTTTTTTCATAAAAAAACTGGTGCAAGGTTTTAAAAAATCAGACTTTTGAATAAAATTTTGTAACAGATACAAAAAAAGCACAGAAATGACACATTTAAACAAATGAACTTATAAAACACCATTAAAAATTTCGATCACATTCAAAAATATTTCAACCAAGTGAATGTACAAATCAAATACTGTAAAAAATATACATACATATTCCTAACTTTTAAATTTAAAACATTAATACTCATGAAATCTAAATCATTTTAATAAAATACATTAATACACAAAATAACTACGTGATAAATTTGACAAATTCTATGATGCTACTAGGGACATTAAAGGCACATGAGTAATCAAACTACAGTTGTTGGGGCTTCATTTAAGTTTTCATCTTGAAGTACTGTCTGCAATACAAAGATACATAATTAAAATAACAAAAATTATGATTTCAATTACAAAAAAATCACAATAGCAAAGAAATATTAAAACTCTTTTTAGTTTCATTATATATTTGAATGATACAGAGAAGCATTAGTTTAAGTTAATTTATAAAAAATATTAAGAATTTATTTGTAACAGCATCAGCATTTGACAGTTATTTATGTGGAGAAACGTCTTGCTTGATTTGAGTAATTGTATTTTCAAAATCAAACATTTTAATTTTATGTAATTAGAAATGAAATAATTACCAAAAAAATTTTCTACTTAGATTAATTTAAAATCTGTATCTAAAAAATCTCAGATGTTTAAAACCATCCTACTCTGTAACAAAGGATAAGTTAAATCTTATTTTACACAAATGCCACAAATATAGCATTCTCAAAATATAAACAGTTAATTCTTAAGTATTAATTGTAAAAAAACATTCAATAACTGTATTTCTCTCCTGCACTTTGCCAAATGAATAGCAAAAGCTTCACTCGATGCAGAATTCCATTTATATAACATCAAGTCCGACTAATATAAAATTTTCGTCCTACAATATTTTTTTTATCAGTATTCACCTAAGCATGAGGAAGGCTGAAGAATAAAAATAAGGCATAGAGTAGGGGAAAAAAACCCCTGGTTAACTATTAAAAGAAACTTTTAAAATTTCCTTAACAATTTCAGTTGATAAACTCACAGATGCATATACATATATATATATCAATTTTTTAAAATAACCAAGAATGAAAAATGCAGGCTTAACATTTCAAGTAAATTTTTAAAAGAAAGGATTAACAATATTTTAAACTTTACACATCAAACAAAGCATGATATACACATATTTTTAAAATAAAACTTATACAAAGATATTGTGATGAGAAAAGTTACTCCTATCAAACTCTTTTTTTTAATATCAGCTTTATTTACAAACTCTCATACACTAAGGTTAATTTAAAGATTATATATATACATACATATATTATACACACAGTAAAATACATGAAAACAATGATTTTACAGTAAACGTGCTTTTATAAAAAAGTACAGAAAGTACTATTCAACTTTGAGATTTCACTCGCTTGCATGTGCAAAGGGAACATTTTGTTCTAAAAAAAAAGATGTAAACAGTACTTCAGCCATGATTAAATTTGATTGGATATCATCCTTGAAAGAACACAATACATTTTTGATCAACTGCTACTTGATTTATTATTTGTAGCTGAGTTTTCTTTTAGAGCACCAAGCTCTTCTGGGCTTTTATCTCCCATCTTGGATGGTGAAAGCATGATTGATTATTACTTGCCCATGTTTAAATTATTAGAAAGAATTAATTGTTAAATGACAGAAAAATAAGTTAAATTAAAATACATTAAAATTGATTAAAAAATTAATCATGATGAAAGCAAAAAGCTTTTCTGAAAACTATGAAGGAAAATTATAATTACTTTTTTTCATGATGGGTAATATATCAACTATTGTGAACAAATGTATGTAAGTATGACATATGTCACAAACTGCATATCCCCTCCATCTTTTTGGGATGGATTAATACAATTGAATTCCTTTTTATAACAATCTTTAAATGTTTGAAAGTATTATTTTTACTATGTTTACAATCAATGAAAAACAATTATTTGTCAATATTAAGTGCAGAAAACACCAGCGAGTACAAAGCACAAAATGTATTGAACATCAGAAAGTTGCTACAAAGGAAGAATTTGCTTAACAAAAACTGAGTGAATGGGAACTGAATGAATTAAGAACCAAAAGCTAATGAAATTTAATAGTGAAGATGGAAAAACTTCGTAAATTTTCTCAAAATTTAATGGCACCAAAGAATTTTATGATTTTTGTCTCCCTATTTTTGCTTGCTGTGAATATAAAACGATAAATAAGAGCTATAGAAAAAAAAATAGTCAGAGGATGACAAAATATTTGCGAAAATGCGCAAAAATGAAGGATCTTGGAATAAAGCATAATGAAAAGAAAACAAATTTTTCATGCAAAGCATGCAAGTAAAATTTGGCATTGCAGGTGTGCAGATGGAGAATAAACTATATTATTTACTCTGCATATAGAACAATGTTTCCTCATGAAAAATAAAAGAAATACATGCACTTAACTCCAATGGACTTATATGATGCATTTAGGAAAAATTTATTCAGACAAACATGCACAAAAAAGTTATCTTCCAAATTCATATCTTGAAAGTCCTGTAGTTCAGATGCAAATATTTTGTTGAAAAAATGCAGAAAACGAGAGCCATGTTTTTAAAAACATTAAACAGTATGAAAGCACATAACTTACAGTAAGTGAAGTGATTTCCTTTGACACTGATCCAATCCTTTCAACAGTATCTCCCTGTAAATAGTTTAATAAATTACAAAATCATTAAGCAAATGCTGTTCATATATGGTGGTAAGTTTTTCAGAATAAAATTTCATTGCATAAAATGTTCAGTTCTATAAGAGACGAAAATCTAATGTATTTGGATGCCCCCAAAAGCAAATTCAATTTTGGTCTTTGGGGCAGGAGTAGAAAATGCAAGGGGGGAAAAAGGAATCAGAAAATGTTTAATATTTATTGTAATTCAAATGTGGTAGCTATAATGTTTAAAGGAGGCAAAAATCTGGATATTTATCATAAGGGATGAGGAATTGAAATATTAAGATGGTGAAATAACTTCTTTTTCAATTGCACAATTCCTGTATAAAATTATCAGTTAATTCATAAAACAATTAATTGTCCTATTTCTTTTAAAAAAAATATTCATTAGGCATAATGACAGCAATATTTATAACATGATCCTAGTAAAAATAAATTTCATCTCATGATAAATATATTTTCAGATAGCCTTCCCACCCAAGCTGTAAATAAAAATATTTTTAAACAAATACAATATATTAAGAACTTTTTTTTGTGCTTATTTAACAAAATTTACAGGTCTCTATTATACACACTTATTTAAAGGGTTAAAATACCCATACAACTTCTAATATTAAAACTGTTAATCGGTTTGAGAGGTCATCAAAAAGGATAAAAGGGGGAACTTAATTTTCCTGCATGCATATTTTCCATTTATTCAAAACAAAATTCAACTATTAACTTCTGCCATTTGAACAAATTAAAAAAAAAGAAGAAGAAAATGTGGAAAGCCACGCGATAGAAGTAAAACTTCTTTGGCGATGTTGGCCGTAAATGCAGGAATACATCTAATTATATTAAACTGCTGAGAGAACTTACTTTAATCAAATAAAATTAGAACCTTTTATTGTATGAAAATATTTTTATTCAATTTTTTGCATCATCATTTTCCAAGAAAGAAACAATAGGTGCGTGGTAACTGAAGTAGGATATAAAAATACTCGATTGTAGTCAATCAAGAAAATGTGAGAAAACTGCCTCAATCGTGGTTCCGTATACTCTTTTTCCTTCTCTAGAATCAGTATTCATTGCCAAATACAGTCTGTTTCAAGAATTCAATGAGTAGCTTTGCTTCTTCTGAAGCAAAATTAACATCAAAGTCTCCAGTTAAGATAATCAGCTTTTAATCCGATGATTGCAGCAGTCTCTGATGTGTATAGCACTAAAACTTTATGGATAAAGCTGATAAAAGCTGCGGTAGAACTACCTGGTGATATAGACTTTCACCTGGACTTGCTGCTTTATTTTTCTTTTTTTCCTTTCACGAAACCTTTTTCCACTTTTTGCATTTGCTCTAGGCATTCTGACCAGAATTAATTTTAATTCAATGGAAATAAAAATTAATGTAACACTCACAAAAGTCACTGTGTTTGTTTACAAGATGCTATCCATAGTGATTCTTGGGTGAATGTTAGTGACATATACACAATGTCCCAGACACTGCCGTAACGGGTGAGTGAATATTAACGCCCCACTGTTCAGCTACACGAGGGCTTTTGGGGGCGGTCAACGTAATTTTGAACCATGGTCCAGTGACGTGGACGACACCTGAGCTGGCACCCCCTCTCCTAACTACCACACCAATGGGAGGACGTTTGAGCTCTCGACAGATTTAATGTGCATCGCTCCCCTACATGGGTGGGTCTTTAGTGGTACTGGAATCGAACTCATGACATGCTAGCCCTGATCTGATGCCTAGACCACTTGGCTACCGCGGCCACCTCCCATAAAGGGAAGAGCGATATAATGGTAATACTTTGGGTGCATTTATTCGTTGAAAATGGCATGTTTTTATTACATAAAAACTACGAAAATACACCACACGAGTTCGTTACAAGTACCATATTCACTTAACATCTCCAATACCTAAGCGCCTTCAGTCAAAATGCAAGATGCCCCACTCCATACCACCTTAGCAATCGTCTAACTTTTTCACGGATATGACATAAGTCATGTGGTGAACGCCCCACCTGCCGTTCTCTTTTCTTCCCCCTCACTATCTCCTCCCCATGATGACGTTTCGGGGGGAATCACTACTTCCGTTCGTTTTTTCACTGTTACGCAAAACTGGGCAAATTTCCCATTCACTCCGTGAGCAAAGAAGTTATACTTCAAAAAATTAATGGAAAAATACTGTTTTCTACACTTTTTACCAACCTTAGCAGACTGTACAAGCTATGTTTCTCACTTCAATACAATTTTACACTCTTGTGGACTGAGGCAATATTAAAATAAACAGGAAATGCACCAAACATAAAATCTTTGTTCTTCTTCACGAAAAGGGCACTTGAAGTTTGGAACATCCAAGTTTTAAATATTTACAACACTTTCATAGGTGTGATTTGTTTTGATCCCCATTTTACTATCTAAAATTAAGTGTAAGAGAATTTGACTGACAGCCATGCTTCAGTTCAGCACCTTTCTAATTGGACATCTATTGGGGACCAGACTAGCCTTGATATCCTAAATCTTTTTGATAGGATTTTTTCTAGTCATAGTGCACATTTTCAGAGGGTTCCATCCCACCTGGGGATTGATGGAAATCAGAAAGCCGATTTCTTGACCAGGACTGTGGCTGAGGTGAAGGTAAGCTATATTGGGTCTCTTACGTTTAGTAAACTATTCTTCCTTAAGAAGATTGATATCAATCAACTTGGAAGAACTCCTAGTCATCCTTGGAACTCTGGAAGAAATACAGGAGGTTCATTCAGGCTTATTAATAGGAAATATCAGATTGCCTTCTTGGAGTTTTATGAGCAGCCTTATAAAAGCACTCCCTTTCCATGAAAGCCAGAAGATATTCCCTGCCATTGGTGTTATACTGAGCTGGTCTCCCCTGCCCACATCTATGTTTGTTTAGATTTTAAAAAGGGCAAAGTCTTTTAGAACCCTCTTTTGTATTTAGACTTTTTAGAAATTTTTGGAGATTGTGTAGCATTGCTAGACAATCCAGGATTAGCAACAAAATTAAGTGTAAATATACTGTAAATAATTTTATATAATTATAGATGTATATCAGCTCCATCTATGGATATTATTCAAACAACAAGATACAGTGAAGAATATAGAGGCACCTATGAGATTATCATCTATTGTAGAAAAGAAAGAGACAAGTACAGATTTATATTGTGAATACAATATTAGGTTTTAGTTTCCATTCCTCATAAATTTTCTTTTTATTTCATTGCAATGATAATAATAGATGCAGAAACTGCTTGTGGTGCAGCACAGGCTGCATTTACAGGAATTCTTAAATTTATACACAAGGATGATGAAACCTAAAAAAAATCCGTGTAACTAGTAAAAAATTTAAATATTATGAAACAAAAGGCAAGCTACAGAATGTTGCAGAAAATTTATCAATGAAAACCAAAAGTTTATAATGCTGATAATTCTGAAAATGTTTTAATTATAAAACCTAACAATACTAAGCTATCAAAACTTAATGTAAAGCATTTTTCTGGTAATTAAAAATATTGCCTTTATTTAAAGATTTATATTTATCACTAGTGCATGACAAAAAGAGTTTGATAAATGTTCAAGAATTTCTGTATCTTAGAGGTTTTTAGCTTTTCGAACATCTCTACAAACATAATCAAGTACATTCTTATTATTCAGATTGCTCACAATGAGGTTTGGGGAAATTATTAGCTTCTATACTATAAAGAGAGAGAGAAGCAAATAATTTTTTTCCCACAGCAAAACATTCATGGAACAGTCTTCTTTACATGATACCAACTCCAGTAACTTATGCAACATAGTAGATACATCTGACAAAATAACAGGTCTTAAATCTGTTAATACCTAAAGGATTCTAAGAGATGTATGGTTAATTTATATTTCATTACAAAAGAGTAATTCTAAAATTAGTAAAGAATGAACACACCTTTCAAACAAAAATGATTTCCTTATACATATAAAGGTCTCACAGATTTTTTAAAATAGATGTGAATACTTAGAACTTAATGAAAGTATAACTCATAAAAAAACAACCTCAACCTTATTTTAAATCCAAGTTAAATAATATTTCAAAATACCGAAGTTGTAAAATTAATCACTTTGTATAGAAATGCACAACATTTAAAGAAAAATGTCTGTTAAAGAGAACAATTTGTTTGCAATAGAATCATGTAATAGTGTATCTGATAAATGTCTATATACATTGTAATTCTAGTTTTATATGCCCCCCCCCTCCTTGGGTAAGAATAACTCAATAATTATTCTGCATCAAATATAAATTTTGTCAAACTGAAGGTCAAGGCCAGATAGGAAATGATTTAAATTTTTACTCAACTTATCAAAATAGGGAAGTAATGACCTTGGTAAATTGCAAGTCCATGAACTTTTCTTTATTACCTACTATAAGCTTGTATATTAAATATTTTGGGTGAGAACCATGAAGTTAGAATCATAACTAATTGTGGTAGTGAATCAAAATTTATTTCTGAGAAATGTTTGAAACAGTTGAGCAATAAAGGAAAAATGCTAGATTTGAAGTAATACAAGATTCCAAAATCTCAATTAATAAAGAATGTGTAGATATTGATGTAATATCATTACATGACACCAAGGTCAAATTATTAGTAAGAGCTTACATTTTAGAGAAGGTATTGCTGTGTTACTGAATGGAAAAATAAAGAGCATTCTGAACACATAAAAAAATGCAAGTCCAAAACTCTTCATTTTACTACTGGGACAAATTACTTATGTGCTTAAAGCAATTTAATTCACAGAATTCAGTTTTGGGTTTTTTTTTGTTTCTGGGAAACAAGCACATTAAGGCTCCTGTTGACACGCCACCATGAAAACCCGAGCGTAACGTTAATACTATGGAGTTTCTTATAATTAAATTTACGTCTAAGGTATTGCTTTTAATTGTATGAAACAAAATGCATCCTAAAGATAAAAAAAAATAATTAATGTTTCTCTTGATTTCGATTTTTTAAAAAAGTTTTCTAAATATTTTTAAATATTTATTAAAAATTTGAAAATTTACATTTAGTACATTAAAACGATCATAAAAATATTTTCAATTATCAGATAAAAAAGTAAAAATGCGGAATACCTTTATTTTTTATGCTCTTTCAAATGCATATACTTTAAAATTTTTAAACTAATTTATTAGCGAGTAATTAAAAAAGTCAGCATTGCATATTTGGAATGAGGGGAAAGTAAACTTGTAACTCCGCCTTCTTGCGGAAGGATACATGAAATTTCCCGTGTTCCCTTGGTGAAAGGTGGTAATTTATGACTCTTCAGTGGATTGTGTAACAGATGTCTTTCCCCCCAAAAATGGGTCTTGTTTTCTAAGAATCTATAGCGCATTCAAGATACTATTTACAATTACATCATTCTTTTTGAGTTTGAGTCTGCGCTTGAAAGTAACTATAAATACGTTTTGTACAAAAAGCTATCTGTATTTTATTCCACCTTTCTTAAAATTATTTATATATACTAAATAAGTTATATTTTACTAATAATTAAAATGAACAATTAATATTTATTAAATGCATCTTGAATCGTCAGGATCAAGTGAATCAGTTTTCGCATTCTTTTCTTAAATATCTCCAAAATCGAAATTCGTGTTTTTCCCCCAAGTTTAAGTTATTTGAAAATCAGCTGTTTTAAAACTTATTTTGCACAGTTTATTTCAGTTGTTAAATAAAATGGATCATCGTTGCAGCTTCAAAAAAAGATTATTTCTTTCAGCTAAACGAAAAAAGAATATAGGACAGAATTTCAGGAATTGGAAAGAAAAGTATGCATTTCTTTTTTCTAAATTCTTGTTCCGCTGTTCATTTCAAATATTGTGAAAGTTTCCACATACTAAATGGATTTATTGATCATCGCATTTTAAATAAGATTCAAATATTCCGAAGATGAAATACCACTAATCTATATGACGATTTAAAATAAATCAGAAAGTTTTCCATAATTTTAAGAATATTTTTAGTAACATTAATAGTTTCTTCTTAAAACATATAAATTTCAATCAATTTATTTACTATTGCTACTGATGTTTTTATTCCATTTTTATTTCCTTCACTGAAAATTCAACTTAGAAATAACATTGCAGAAATTTTTTAAAAAAATTTCTGTCTGGAAAGCAGTATCTACATTTTGCATTTTCATTTGTACATATGTTTCATATATTATTCAAGATAACTCAACAATGGTTTTTTTTCTCAAAATGAATTCTAAGCGAATGCACTATGAAGAATGCACCCCTGCAAATACAGGCAAATGGTTCCACAATTTTAAAGTTCAAGCCCAGCACCACTAAAGACCCACCATGTAGGGGAGTGATGCACGTTAAATCTGTCAAGAGCTCAAACGTCCTTCCTTTGGTGTGGAGTGGGTAGTTAGGAGAGGAGGTGCTATCTTAGGTGTCATCCTTGTCACTTGACCATGGTTCAAAATTACGAGGTCCGTTACCAAAAGCTCTTGTGTAGCTGAACAGTGTGATGTTAATATTCACTCACTCACTCCACAATTTTAATGTTTGACATCTCAGGAATTACAGATTTTCCCCAAAAGTCCCAGGAAATTCTGATTGGAATGGGGTTGCACGAAAACACTTTCTAGTTCTAGGGGTTCCACAAAAGCACCTTCAAGTTCAAGGGGTTCCATGAGTTGAAAAAGTTTGAAGACCACTGCTCTAGAGCAATATATGTTATTTGCGACAGACTCCGTAATTCTAAGCCAAGTGTGGCCAATCCACGGCCTTGAATAATTTTGCGACCCTCGAGATTCATTACAAAATACGATTATTTTGTACAATATTTTTGTTTTCAATGTAGTGTTTTATAGCAAATATATTCCATAACTGTTTTTATTTTATTACATTTTTTTTGTTTTAATACATTCTTAGAGAAGTATGTGGTATTGCAGTGCAGCATCACACTCGATTCTTGTAACTCCATTGAGAGTTATTGCTAGAGTTAGACATATTTGATCATTGCATTATTATTATTAAATTTTCTATGCTTGCATAGATGAAAAATGACGAATCAACAATTCATTCCGTTTTAAAATTTAATTCCAATAAATGTTTGTGATGGGTCCAAATATAATATAAAAATACATAATTTTTGTTTGCAGCCCGCAGGATTATAATGTTCTTCCGAAGTGGCCTGCAAGGTCCTTTGAGTTGGCCATCCCTGTTCTAAGCCAAGATCGGATAGCGAAAATGACACTTGAGTTTACAGTTTCTTTGTATTCATGACCTTTTTTGAACTTGGGAATCTCGCATCTTTAGCCATTATGGTATCTGATCCTCCATAGTGTGATAAATAAGAAAAATATTTAGTATGATTGAGGGGGGGGGGAAGGTAATTGAAATTGAAATCAATACAATAGCTTTAAAACGAAAACTAAGTCAAATATAGCTTCCTTTACCACAGTTTCATTCGATTTTTTGTAACTGAATTTATATTAGAAATTCCAACACTAAAAATGTTCTTCCAGAAAATTGTGTGGGCCCCAAAACCACTTTATCATTGGCATAGCTAGGTATCCAAAGGCCTTGGTGCAAAAAAAAAAAAAAAAAAAAAAAAAAAAAAAAACCAATAAAGAGAATATTGGTCGAGTTTTAAGTAAAAATATATTAGTATTTTAGATATACAAAATTACTTTCATGTCAGCACTGTGTCAAGCTCTGCAGAACATAGGAAAGTAAAGCTACATACTACTTACATGTATGCGTATGAATTTCCTTGCGAATTTAGTGATTACCCAGGTTCGATTTCACGTGTGATAGACAGGAAATGATAAAAAAAATATAATACAAAATCATTATAATTATTTAAAATAAAACACACTTAGGAAAAAACAGAGGAGGGGGACAAAATTACATCAGTCTGTTGCAGATACCAGATTGCGAAACATTGAAACAGGAAAATAGCTTATTATGAATCATATTGTTATAAAAAATTAAATTACCAAGAAGAAATAGCATCATGGGTAGTTTTTTTTTAGATGTATGGTAAGATATTTCATGGAACTTGATGTTTATTTTCAAGTAAAAATTAGAAAAATGAAAAAATTGAAAAATATAAACTTTTTAATAAGTAGAATTCGCAACACTATACAAACAAAGGAAAGAATTTAGGGGAATTCCTTACAAGTTTGAAATTACTTTCAACGGAGTTGCCATGATTACAGCTATGTAACAATCTTTTATATTTATACCTCAATTATTTGAGAAATTATCGCAAGTTCGACTTGCTTGGTGGTCAAGGTGCGAGGGCAACCCTGAGCTCAAACCATGGCACCACCTAACCCATTGGTAGTTACGCCACTGTACTTTATTAAATTTATATAAGATTTTTTTGTTTTATGTCTTAAAACGTTTTAAAATAAAATTATTGAACTGAATCGGAAACAAAGAACTGACCTGAAATATTTCAGGAAAGAGCATAATTTAAATCACATTACACTATTCTTGTCATAAAACTGTTTAAAAAAAGGATTTTGATGCAATTTAATATTGAGGAATATCACAGAAAATTGTTTTGAATGTAAAGAAATATATATATATATATATATATAAAGGTTTCTGCCTTAACTAAAACTTATATTTTTATAAAATTCAAATGAAAAACTGATGCTCCTCAGACAGAAATGAAACAGCGTAAAAAAAAGCCGTTTCTTTGTATAACTAGAATGTCAAGGCGCAGTTTTCATGTACGTGAAAACTGCCATGGGGTGGGCAGTAAAAGAGGGGTCAGTTGTCATATGGTTGTAAACTGGACCCTCCAAGAACAAAAATAGAAGGTGAAAGAGAGGGGGAGGGTTTCCTGTCTCGAGCTCCGATTGCACTCAGAATTCCTCTCTCAACTATTGTAGAAGAGACTTGTATAATTCTGTGACGTCATTTTCTTTCATCATGACAGCTGTCAGAACATAATCATCAGAAAATGGGATAAAGTAAATGCAAATTTGGAAAAATAATAGCTTGAAAAAAATGTTTATTTCAGTCAAGAAAATATAGAAAATTAAGAAAAAAAGGTATATAATTTATCTTTTATGAAAGAACTATTTACCTTTGATCATTAAGACCAGTACTCATGAGTACTTGGCCTTTCCTTTAGAAACACCCATTCTTCCCTCCCAGAAGAGGGCGCTTTCATCGTTTTAGAGTTGGAATTTCTGTCTACGGGACCCTTAATTCATTTCTTTTTTTTTAGTTGATCATAGAATATATGAATACCTTTATAACCAAAATTACTACCCCCCCCCCAGCAAGTAAGACAATTTTCTTTACAGGTTTATTTAATCTCTGTAACATGATAATGTCATTGATGAACAAAAGATCAAACCATAAGTAGTTCAATGACATTTATACATGAATAGTATAAGAGCATGGCATGATAAAGTATAATCAAAGAATTTCGAAGAATTATTTCTAATACTAAGAACAAAGATACTCATGACAGTTTTTAACAGGTATTATATCAAATCTCCATAACTACAAAACATGTTTAAACAAAACAAATTGATTCTTCAAACTTTTATCAATTTCAATACAGACTTAAAAAAAAATCACAACCACAGTAGCTAAATTTACTTCTAAATTAATGCAAACTGGATATAACACTAATTAAAAAATAAAAGAAAGGTTTCAATTACTTCATATATATATTTACCTTCAAATCTAAATGCCTTTGTTCCTGAGGTGAAGGATCGCTATTTCTTCGAACAACAAGTTTTTCTGCTTCAGAAAATTTCGGTATATCTGTTGTAATTGGTATATCCATAGGACATACATAGTCTTCATTTTCTACTTCATTTTTACTGCGCTTTTTCTTTAAAGCAAATTGAGTTTTTCGAACAGCCTGTAGAGAAAATATTCGAGTAAAGATGTATAATAGAAAATAAAATTTGACACATTAAAAATCAGAAAAAATAGTAAAAGAAATATTTACTTTAATTTTAACACTAGGTGACAATGGGGTTTCAGTTTCCTTTTCTCTTTTTATTTGTGTCAATTCCTCTCCCACAATGTGTTTAAAATGAGTAGCTAGATGCCGTCGAAGTAAAGTTTTTGTAGGTGGAATGTTGAGAAGAGTGGCAAATAAATTTGTGTTAAACTTTGGCTCATACACCTACAATATGAAATAAATGTAGCATTATATATATAATAAAATATATACTTTCTTTCGAACAAAATAAAAATGTCGAATGTACTTACTATTAGGGCACCATGAACACCACTTCCTCGCAAGTTTGGAGCATATTCAGATAAATCTACAGTACGTAACCACTCCATGACCCTATGATTGCTCCACAAAGCAACTAACTCTGGAGTGTACGTTTTGCTCTAAAATTAAAACCCATTATCTTAGCTATCATATATACATACAATATCATAAGAAAAATTTTAGAATATTTTAAAGTGAAAATATACACTGAACAGTCACATTAAGACCATCTTCATACTTTACATGAGAAAGCTTAGATAATGACAAGGAAATGTGAATAAGTGGGCATGCTGGGGATACTGAGGCTTTATTTCATTGACTGCAAGAGATGGGGAAAGACTGTGATCTTAGTGCTTTGATAGAGGATAGACAGACTGTCAAACAGCTCAAAATGATTATTTCGACAACTGCAATACTCATCAAAGGTTCAAGAGTCTTTATTGTTAGTATCTAGGCAAAGTAGATGAATGATTGTGATATCAATAGTAAATGGTATGTGAGGGTCCTCTGCAACATGCCTCAGCAAAAAAAAGTCATCGAGGCTATTCAATAGACTGCTGGATATGGGACTTGCATAGCAGACACCCTCCTTGTGTGCCTATGTTAAGTAAGCATCATCGCCCTTCATGTCTACATTGGAACTAGGGAGAGTGGACCATGGACCAAAAGAAGTGAATTGTCAGGTAGGATGAATCACAATTTCTAAGTCATGTCGATAGACATATACGGCTTTATTGTCCTCCAGGTGAAGAGTTCGACAGGTTTTATCCTTCATGAACATTGACAGCAGAATTATGGTTTGGGAGACAATCTCATGGGTGCATTTTGAGTTGGAACACAATATGAAAAGTGCGGACCATCTCATCCACATTAAAAACCAGTTGCATCATCACATGGAGTACAGAATCCTCATTGGTAATGATGTCTTTCACCAGGACAACGCTCCATGCCACAAAGATGGAACCGAGCAACAGTGGTTCAAAAAACAGAGCATTCCTGTTAATACCCCCAGCTATCAAACTCTAGCTAGATCTTAACCCTATACAATACGTCTGAGATGTCATGCAGATTTTGAGAGCCCTGGCAGTTGAGAGCTGAAAAACCACCTCAGAATGCACGAAAGTTCCCCGTCTGATTGAAAATTCAGCACAGTCTGACTTTGGCCATCTTCGAAGGACTTGTGACTTCCATACCAATGCAGGTTGCAGCCATTTTGCATTCCAAAGATGGACCGACTTAGTATAAGATAAGCTGTCATAATGATTTGGCTCTTATTAACTTAAATTTAAAGTGGATTTTGATGAAAATTATAAAGTTCTGATAACATTATTCTTCCAATATATAACCTCATTTTATTATAAAAACATATACCTGTTGTAAGAGTAATATGAAGGCAAAAGACACTTATTATGGATGATGACTAATTACATGGATACTTCAAAAGCTGTGTTCTCAAGAATCTTACAAGACAAAAGTTCTTAAATGTATGTTATTTTAATTTGCAACTTTTTGGCTAAAGACAACTTCTGGATATATAGAAAGAAAGTTTTTAGTTATTGTTGTATTTCCAGGTAAGGAAATTCATGATTTTACACTTTTTGATATGACTTGTAGCTAAATTCACAATTAAAATCTTTTTCACATTCTTATATTGCTATATTCTTTCTGACAATGGAATATGTCTCTGTGCCAAATTTTGGGGCATCACAGTAAATAGTTCATTAGTTTCAAAGATTTTATATTTGAGACCTTAATTTTGGACAAGAGTGTACTTTTAAGCGAAATCCGCAAATCATACTACAACTAAGTTTTAAATTAAAATAGATGAACTTAATGTATGCTTTCATAATATTTCAGCAACACAGAGCAATGTTTTTCACTAATGTGTGGGATGAATTTAATGCCAAATTGAGTCAAATGTTAGTTTGAGTAAACCACAAGGATAAAAAAAAGAGATTGGCTTACAATAGCTGTTTGGTAAAAAACTGAAATCTTGTTAAACTATTAATTCATATTTATTTAAATCTAAATAGATTCGTGAGAAGTCAAACTGATGTAACAGATATAATAAAGATATAACAAACAGATACAAGCAGTTAAAAGAGAAATGAAACAGATTTACAAAAGAACAAAATTCAAATTATATTTTATTTAAAAAATGACAAAACTATGGAAATAAATGTTTACTAATCTACTGTATGGTCAGAATAAGTAAAATTATTAAATGCATTTCTTAGTAGCTGTTATTTGATAATAGTGCAGGCAGAACTCGTATATGGAGCTTAAATTAAACACTAGTCCTGAGCCCATGATTATGATCACTTATAGTATTTTGGTCACTTTTCATCCACTAAAGCATAATGAAAAATTTAATGTAGAGTGACCTCTTCACATTGTCGACCACAATAAGCATGTAATGCTGTAGACTATAGATCAGTGATGCACAACCTGCGGCCCACTGGACCTTTCTGAGTGGCTAAGTCATGGTCCGCTGCACTAACAAATTCAATTATTTAAGAACAATGTATTAAAAATTTAGCGAGAAATTCCATCACTCAAGTAATCCCGTTTTTCTATTTTGTTATCGATGTCGTGCTACGAATGAATTGTGGGATAACTTTTATTCTTTTTATAAATTTAATGATTAGTTTAATGGTTAACTAACAAAATAGCGACCATTTTATGGGTGAAACTAATTTTTAGTGAACCCTCATGTCTTTCAAGCAAAAAATATCTAAAAATAAATGTTGTTTCAAGACGATCGGAATCTCGACTATTTTGTAGAGATAAACAAACATGGATCAATAACTTGTTTCATTTGTCTTCAAAATGCTATATTTAAAAAAATCATTTTGCTCATCACTATACAACCAAGCACAATTTTTTCAATGGCTCTTTTATTTTTAACTGACTTTCTTCAAAATCTTTGCAACAGCAGCAAAATATTTTGGGGGGGGGGGGGGATAATTTATGAAAGAAAATCGAAATTAGCCCGTAACACGGTAAAAAATGCATAGAACATATTCTTTGTGAGTTGAGTTTGATGTAATTTAATATAGTTTTAAAATATAATCTCAAATAATTAATATTTTGATCAAGTTTTCACTTTTTAAATTCCCGTGGTCTTGCAGCTCTCCCTTATTAATTTTCAAGTTGCGGCCCCCATAAAATAGTTGTCATATGTATGTGACCCGTCCGGAAAAAAAAGGTTGAGTACTGCTCCTATAGATTAATAAATTATTTAAAATAATGCCGGGTTTCTAAGAATAAATAAATTAAAATTTATTCTTAGAAAACCGGCATTATTTTACTTTAAAAGATACTTAATATATACAAATATGTAAAATTTTTTTAAAACTAACCTCATCAGGAAGTGAACGTCGTATTAGACAGTGAGGGTCAAAACTTTTTTCTCGCAACAATTGAATCCCTCTTCTAATGCTAACATGATGTAATTGACTAGTTACTTTCAAAAATAAAAGATCCTCCTACAAGATAAAAATCAAGCATATGTCAAAGTTAAGAATATAAAACAATTTGCTTTCTTTTTAATATATGATTGATAAATACTTACAACAGTAATGCAATGTAAAACACGACCATCGACCCTTGCTTCAGCAAAAGAATCTTTATACTGAGGAAGACCAACATCATCCAGCCAGCGTACTACCCAATGGTAATCTAGACTGTTAATTGATGCAGGTAAATTTGGTAATCCAGAACTTAAACTCTTGATTGATAATATAAGTTTTTTCTTATGTAAGGGATTTTTTATACCAAGCTCCTAAGAACAAAAATATAAAGCTAGAAACATATTCTAAAATTCAGCAGCAGAAAATTATGGAAATTTAAAATAAATTATTAAAGAAACTAGCAAAAGAGATACATAATATATGAAATTAGAAACATAATTCACAATATACAAAACTAACAGAATGCTACGCACTTAAATTTTAACTGTAAACTGAAACAAACAAAAATATACACTTGCCTTTTCAAGGTCATTGGCAGATGCCTTGACAAGCATATCTCCATTGCACATCCATCGTTTACATTCACTAGCATACATACTCAGCCCTAATCTGTGTAGCCATTCTACAATTGTATCAGTATTCCATCGAGAAAAAGGCATACTAGAATAAGGAAGAGTTTAAAACATAAGCAATTATTTCTTTATCAAAGATATTTGTCTAAATAATAACAAAACGATTTCTTAAGCATACTCTGGATCTTGTGATATGTCTCGAGACCATCCAAGTCGGGGGCCAGCAGTTGATCTAATGCCACCTCTTTTAAAATCTCCATCAATTCTATCTATGTTTTGAGATCCACTTTTTTTAAACCTATAACATTTTCAAAGACTTAATTACTATCTTATCACTAAAGTAATCAATAGTGAAGCAAGTACATGAAGCCAAAATCATACGTACTTAGAAAAGAACTTCAAAAATCCTTTTTTATCTTTCTCTGCTTTAATTAGGTATGGTTGTGGAGTTAATGAAGTAATATAATCACCATTTTCTTTTTCTGTTGAAGGAATAGTAACACACTCTTGAGCAGCTGAAATTACCAAGTATTACGCTAAGAGATAAAACTTGCAAAAAAGCAATAAGCATAGCATATTTTAGAATGAATACAAGTTAAATAAAATACTAAAGCATAGATAAAGCATGCACATGCGCATACAATTACTTATTATACAAAAAAAAAGTTTCAAAATACTGAGTATAGTACCTAGATCGCTATAAATCACAACTTTTATTAGTTTGGTGAACATATGCTTAATTCTGCTGAGTTCATAGACTTGATCTATCATGATTATGTGGACAATTAAAAGAGTACATCAAATGTTACTGCTATTTATCATTTATAGTTTCCTTTGAATTGAATACAATACATTTAAATAGTGCAGTATAAACAGAAAATACTGTGCATCATTGTAGTATACTGCTATGTACCATTTATAGTTTTTCCTTGTCAAAATAAATAAAAGTTAAAGTTCTTAAGAAACAACTTTGAAATGAACAGTTTTGTATTACAGTAAAACATAAAACTAAAAAAAGTTTTACACAAATAATAGAAAATTTTAAAAACTGATTGGTACATTACATCAAGTCATAAAGCAGCTCAGTAATTCTTTAAAATTTATTTTTTAGATGGAAAATAATGTATAGTAGAATTTCAAAACTTATGCAAGATGTATTTTAAAGATATAAGGCACTAATTGTGTGTGTGTACAAAGAAAAAGAAAGTAAGGAAAGCATTGTTTGGTTTGTATCAATTTGCATGAACGAATTTTCGACCTCCTTGGCTCATTACACACAATTCAGTAAAAAGTATATACAAGTGCAGTTAGATTTTAACTTAACAAAATCACCGAGAAACTTGAAAAATATTAGCAACTGAATTAGATACAGTGTAAAGAGTTTGATGAATTTTAGGGGGAATCATTAAAAAAAATATCGTATTTAGTCTTGAGAACACATTATACAAAACATGATTGACCAGTTACATGCCATCTTAAGAGGCATTTCAGCATACTTCTGAAAATAGCAGAATCGTTAGGAGAAGTATATTACACTCCAAAGAAACTACTTTGAAGGAAAAAACCACAAGTTTGTTGTATATGTGAATACGCACTCTGTGTGTATATTCTTTAATTTCGATTATTTTCTCATTTAATAAGTCAAACTGAAAAATTGTTAATCACTGAAAACGAGTCAAATAAAAAACCAAAAGAATTTCTGCAAAATACACAAGTGTTTTAAATTGTCCCATTATAGTTCTAAGATTTTTCTTGAGAGAATCCGTAAATTATTCACAAATGTAATGAATGAATAAAGTACACCAAAAATAGGAACCATATTGCTAAAGTTACTACACATCATAACTAGACTAGGAGTGTAATAATTCTTCAGCATAAGATGCATTAATTTTTTTAAAAAAATGCTAACAAGCTACAGCCCAGATTATTAGCAATATGCAGTTAGAATTAAAGCAGTCAGCTGGACAAGATTTTAACTAAAACCATCACCTAGATACGGTTCGCTTGAACTTCGTTTCCAAGATCTTAATTTAAAAAAGCCTTTACCGAAGGAGACCCCAGAACTTTTTCCACCAGATCCTCCAGTGCTTCTGATATTCTTACTACACTCTTTCATACTGGTATCCTTTCCTGGTAATTTATTTTTATTCAGATTAGAAGTCCTAGATTCTGCATCTGCCTCATGTTCACGTAAATGCACCTGAAGTTGTTGTAAAACTTGCGAGCATGTTTGACGAGGCATTGTGCCGTATTGGCTGTTAGAAACAGCTACCTGCAAATAAATCGAAAATAAGCTAAAATACAATATACATATTCCAGATATTTAAAAGGAAAAAAAAATGCTTGAACATTCATTATATATAAAATATCAATTGTAAAAAACTTTTACAAAGAAAATGAAACAGTATCTGAAATTTGGTTCAATGACTTTTAATCAGTAATAGAAATTAACTTATACCTTCAAAAACATTTTACTTTTGTTGCAAACAGAATGTTTGAAAAGATTATTGCCCTTAGACAAGTACAGTTTTTTAACTTCTTGAAATAAGCTTTTTTCTGAACTAAAAATAGTTACCATTTTGTTTTTGGCAAGGCCATTAATTTTCATTTGGTTAAAAATTGTTTTGTTATGGGGCACAGTTTTGTTTTTTGACTTAATCCAAAATAGATGAAAATTATGGTTAAAATTTAGCTGAGTCAAAGTCATTAACTCTTCCAGATGTCACATATTCCAAATTTATCTGTCAAAAGAATGTATTTAATTTAAAATAAAATATTAAAAATCCTAAAATTTTATGGCATATTTTTTTCTATATTTTGCAGAAATTCGAACTCCATGACTTCTTGATGATAAAGAATGAAAATCAATTCCTTTGTACCATTTAAACATAAAGCATATAAAATTCTAATAAAGCAGTGGAGCCTTCTTTTATAACTATAATTACCAGTTTCAATTGTATGTCTTGCTTCTGCTTTTGAGGATTTTTTTACTGCAAAATTTTTTTTGTGTACAGATGATAACCATGCACACAAGGCATTTTTGTTATTTTCATATTCTCTATAAGTATTTGAACGAGTGGCCTGACACATGACATTTTGCTTCGGATACCATGCAGGATTCTTTTTAGACACATTTTTCCTGCTGTGTACCATCTGGAGCATAATTTCACCATTATCAGATGTAGTATATAACACTTCATTTTGCAACAAGGTTTGCTGGGTTAGTTTTATAATTTCTCTGTTCGCTTTCTTTTTTGGATAATTTGCTGCTGTCAGATTTATATTTGGGAGGCTCTTGCAAAATAACTATTTCAATTAGTCTTCGACATTAGAGATTTTTGAAGTGAATAGCGCTTTTTTTATTATATGAACCAAATCTCAGTTTTGTTGAAAAATTGGCTATAAAGTTTTATTTTCTGGTAACAGAAGAGAATGAAATCCAAGGTCATGAGAAGTGAATTTTGAATTTCTATTATCTTAATTACTTCCCTAGGCATTCTTTGAAGTATTGGTTTATAATTTTCAGCGTAAATAGACATTAAGGTAATAATCAGTCAGATGAGTAACTAAAGTCAGTATTTTTAAGAGATGGGTGTTTTAGCAACACTTGGAGTAACATATAGTGGTCATATCAAGTAAGGAGTAACATATCAAGAACATAGTGTATAACAGTTTGAATTTTTGTTGAACCATAATAAAAATAATTGCATTTAGTAACAAAATTACTGAACTACTTTTATGTAACTAAAAATTGTGATCAATTTTTGCATGCAAAATAAATGTGTTATAAAAATAAATCTGCTAATTAAAAGATCACCACAAAGCTAAACAAATTTGTAGAGACCTAAATAGTAGTAGTTTAATGCATCCTATGAGTTATTATACGTGATGTGCAGCATGAGGGTGAAATCAGCATTGATGTATTTCATGCAAGCATGTGAAAAAAATACATATATATATTTTTGAACTTGTAGATCCTTTTTTCTTTAGAAACAAACTTAGCCTTTCTACATAGCCACTGAAAAAATTAAAGTATTTGAAGAGGTAAGCATAACTTAATGCATGAACCATTCAGGGAGTTTGTTTAGTCTAAAAATAGGTATAGGCTTTAAGAACAACAAAAATAAACCCAGTATACCGAGTAGTTACATTTTCGCAAAAATATTTTATTAAATGTCATAAGCCACTAAACACAAAAAGAAAACTAGTTTGGTAAGGACTATATGAAAGGCTAGAAAAGAAATTTTAAAATCTTTGAAGGTTCAATTGCACGAAAAAAAATCTATAACATGAAGATATAGGTACTTCTCTTATAGTGTCATAAAGGCAGAAAATAAAGAAAAGTAAAATCCAAGAAATCAGATTTTATAATTAAACTTAATACAGCATAGATATTATTGACCAGTTGTATGGGAGGTATTTGGTGAAATCCTTGAGATAATGACATGTGCATATATCTTACAACATTAAATTTAACTATAATAAATAACAGTATCATTAAAGATATTTCTATAGGAAAGAAAGATAAGCAGACAAGTGTTTATTCAACTATTAACAAATGAATAGCATCAGAATTATATATCTGCCAAATATGAAACAGAATGAAAACCTTTAATGGTTGAGTTACTAGAAAAACAAAATCTAAAAAGAAAGTGAAAGTAAAATTTTGTACATGCAATGTGACTTTTAAGAAATGCATATGGTGGGAAATGGATTGTAGAAAGTGTTTAACCTAGATTAACTGCACTTGCAATGGTTAAATAACAAAAAATTTGAAAGTATTCAGTGAGTATTTACTTTTGTTATATTATACATGTATTTTAATTTCCTAAAATAGTGCAATTAAATGTTCTTATTTGTAAAAAAAAAAACATAGTGTACACTTTACTTGTTTCTGATTGTTCGGGTTAATGCCATCCTTTCTAAAATAGGCCAAAATTTAAAATTTAAAAAAAAAGCGACTTTGAAGAGCTGTCTAGGACGAAAAAGGAAGTGGGCATTCTAATGTTTAACCTTAAAAAAACAAATCAGATGCGAATGTAGAGATTTAATTGGTAAAGCAATGAATAAAACAAAATCCCAGACTAAATGAGACTTATGGAGGGTTCCTCGAAATATGAATTTCCAATTTATTTAATAATCTCAAATAAAGAAAAAGAAAATTAATATGGTATGCAACAATAATGACAAATAAAAAACACTAAAATTTTTCAATTAAACTTTTAAAAATATTTTACATAATATATATTAAGTTAAAATTAATTGATGGTGAGGCGAGTGATTAGCAAATTAAGTTTGCGCTTTATGAAACAAGCAAGGAAGCACTCGAGTTAAAATAATGTATACTAATGTATTAATAAATAAATCAAATAACTTAAATAATGGAACAAACAATATTCTCAAAGATTTAAGAATTAAATAATGATTAAATGGTTCTTAAAAGATATTTCAGAGTGCAGCTGCAAAAACGATATGACAATATACTAAGACACCATTAAATTATTCAAAATTTCAAAAAAGCATATTAGAATATTTGTATAAAAATAAATAGCACTCTGCTCTATCTTTTCTGCTTAAATTTTTCAAAGAAAAATAAATAATGATAAATACATGAAAGTTTTTAATTACTACAGAATAAATGTATTAACCCTAGAGCAATATCAGTGAAAAAAAAATGACTGCAGTTTGTTATAAACTCATAAAAATACAGTTGGACCCCAATTTAACGAATTCATCAGGATTAAACATTTCATTTGTTGATTTAGGGATATGTAATATCAGGGTCCAACATAATACAAAGTTTTTGCACTTATTTTTTGGAAGTTCTATAATAAGAAACCACAAAAAAATTTACACACTTTTTATTCAGTAGTTAAAAATACTATTAGTGAATTATTACACACCAGTCAGTTGAGCCTTTTAAAATACTAATAGATGTTTGACAATCTTTGATTCCTGATTTGAAAGAGTTCTTTTTCGATTTTATATGCAGAGAAAAAACACTCAGTCATTTTCATCCTGCTGTATGAGGTTAGTTTTCTGTTTCCAAACAATGTAAAGTATTAGAAAATACAGCAGTTTTGATAGAAGTTTCATAATTAATTTCTGCATCATAATCCCTGTTCACTGACTCTGACAAATCAACATTTTCTTCAGTTTTACAAATTTCTTAAATCAAAATTTTCTGCAAAACTGTATGTACACTACTAGAAAAATTGCTACACCAGGAAGAAATGCCAATAACAAAATGATATTTATTGGATAAATAAATTATATTGGAAATAACAAGTGATTAAATTTAAGAAATTTGAGTGCATAAATCTTGAAGAATCAGTAAACAGAAAAGCCACTTAGCAGTAATAACAGCACTTATATGCCTGGGCACTGAGTCAAAAAGAGATTGGATGTATGTACAGGTACAGATGCACATGCAGCTTCAACACGATGCTACAGTTCATCAACCATGGACTAGACATTTTCTATTGGCAAGAGATCTGATGAGCATGCAGGAAATGGCAACAGCTGAGCACTTTTCCATATCAAAGAAAGTCTGTACAATACCTGCAATTATATGGTCAAGTATTGTTCTCCTGAAACGAAGGGTTTTGCAGGGCTCGAATAAAGGATAGAGCCATGGGTCATAACACACCAGGAATGTAATGTACACTGTTCAAAGTGCCAACAATGCAAACAAGAGGTGACAGAGACATGTATCCAATAGCAACCCATTCCAGTACGCCAGATGATGGGCCAGTATGACGAATACAAGCTGCCAATGTGTGATCACCATGATGCCACCAAACAAGGATGTGACCATCTTGATGCTGTAAAAAGAACCTGGATTCATCTGAAAAAATGAAGTTTCGCTATTCATGCGCCCAGATTCGTCAATGATCACACCATTGAAGAAGCTCCTGTCTGTGATGCAGTATCAAGGGTAAACACAGCCATAGTCTCCAAGCTGAGAGTCCATGCTGCTGCAAACGTAGTCGAACTGTCTTGCAAATGATCCCAATTCTTGATTCAGGGCCCATGACATGGCTGCACGATCCATCAAAGCCATGCAGTTAACATGTCTGTCTTCTCGGCTGCTACTGATAAGAGGTCATTGAAATCTAGCACGGTGTTCCGTATTATCGTCCTGAAACCATCAATTCCACATTCTGCTAACAGGCATTAGATCTCAACTGACCCAAGCAGCAATACTCAAATACGATGAAATGCAATCCTAGTATGCTGCAATTTGATAAAGGTCGAAGTCAGAAATGTGCTGGTACTCATTTCTGCTTTTTACACGAGGCAGCACAACAACTATTCACCAGGCAACAATGTTAAAATGCAATTTGTCTATGAGAAACTGGCTGAAAATATCCTCATTTAAACACATTATAGGTGGAACTACCAGTGCCTGCTTTGTCTGAATGAGTTGAAAAGCTAATCATTTGCATATCACAGCACCTTCTTCCTATCGTTTACATTTCATGCCTGTAGCATGTCGCTTTGGTGTAGCAATATTAATGGTCAGTAGTGTATAATAAATCTAACTTCTCTCAAGAAAGAGAGCGAATGTTAAAAATTCTTAAAACACCCTGTGTTGTGGTGTGGGAAAAGAAAAAAGAAATTTCTAGTCCTGAACCTAGTCCTATACCACATGATAGTTTAACACTCCTGACTCATCTTCTCCAATAAAGTCTAATAATGCGCTGAACCCTTTCCCGTCCAAATTTGCTGCTTGCAAGAAAAACTTTTTTCTGTTCTCAACAAAAGAGCAATCATTTGAAAAGCAATCCAATTTTTTCTAATAAAATGTTTTTTCGGCTGTTGAAATAATTCGTTAATTCAAAGTTTCTTCCTTCATTTTAATTGGAGAAAAAGAAAAATTCATAAAATAGCGAAATTAGTTAAATAGGGGTTAGGTAAACCAGGGTCCGAATGTAGTTTAATTTGCCACTTGGTACATATACCATAAAATTTTTTTCAAAAGATCTAAAAAAACAAACTAATAAGAGCTATTGTTTCACATTAATGCATTACCCAATCAAAAAACTGATTAGGGAGAAATATTAGATGCAAGACAGCTTACTTGCTTCATTTTACAAGAAATATTTGAACGACTATACAATTACCAATTCATAGTTACTTAACAAAAATATGATGCAATTAGATCATGCATATTTACACATATGTAAGAAAATGTCTTACAAATTATTCAATTTTTATAATTTAAAATAATAAAATGTTTGAGAAATTATTTTGCAGTGCCATTCTTTAAGTCACTAAAAATTTGAGCTCTGCAGAGCTAATTCTACTATATATGTCAAATAGAAACACATCTAAAAATGTTTACTAGAAGTTTGATGGAATTTTCATGCATGGGATGGTTTTAGAACGATCATGATATAATTGCATTCATGATGAATGGTTCAAATGCAAGTTGATTTTTTAATTTACTTAATTTCATCTTATGAATCACTTATAAAAGTACATTATCCACTTTCAGAGATAAACCCAGTTGTGAGAAAAATGTTACTGTAGGAAGAAATGGTGCAAGCACTCAAAAAGTTACTGATTTGATGACAATACGTAGAAGAAATACTTTGTCAAATAATGGGATTCCTGCAAATTGCATTTAACCGGGTGTTAATGTAATATTATGGTGATGTTTGGAGGCATGGTAAGAACACTCTCAGCTCTTCTAATTATTATAGATAAAAACAAATCCCAGACCTCAAAAGGATTTTCAAAATTAAACAGGAAATTTAAAAATAAGAATCAGACAGGAGGAAGAAATAGTTTAGGAGCATGGTATTTTTTTTTATAAAAAAAAAGGGAATTGAAAAAGATCTAGATTTAAAAGCAAAACTATTAAGATATTTAAACAATATATATTATTCCCTTCTCAATTTGATGTATATTCAACAACTGAAGTTTACTTCAAAATCAATTCTACAGAAAAAGTTTTATTGCTTATGTATATAAAAGTTCACATGATTTCCCCAAAACAATATTCCTATAAGTTATAAATTTTCACTTGCTAATAAATCAAATAGTCAAACAAAAAATTGTAATTAATACCAAAACATCTTAGATCATAACTATAAATAGCCTGGATAAAAAAAAGGATGTTTCCCATACATTTTGTAATAATTTAAAAAGATAATTGATACAAAATAACAATTTAAAAAGAAAAAAAATCCTTTTATAAAATAAATAACATGTACCATAGTTGGCGGGCTGATGTTTTCTACACTATTAGATTTGTGGAATGCTGATATATTTGTTGCAAGGCTTGGAGAAACCTTTGGAGATGAATGAGAATGTATCGGCTTATTAAACTGAGTAGTTGGAGATATATTTGCTACTGGTGGAAGAGTTTGTGACTTTTTAGTTGTACCTGCATCAACAAGTGATCTCTAAAAAAAACAGAATTGCATCAGCACAAGAGTTAACTGTTAATTTTGATAACAGTTAATAACACTACACATTTGATAACATTTAAAAATGTTGTTTAATAAATACAAGAAGAACAAGTAAATAACATGCATATACAATGAATTTTAAGTGTATTAGTATTAATATTAAACTTACTTTTATTAAATCACTATTTAAAGAGGTTAAAACTGTATCAGTATCTAATATATTAGAGTTTTGAGCAGAAACATCACCAACTGAAAAGAAAAGTGCAAAAATTATTGTAGATTTGAAAATAAAGTACTACACTTTAAGTAAAAATATTCATTTGTTTTTATAATTAACACTTACAAACTTCAAGTCCCAATACTTTAAACTTTATATAAAACATAAAAGATATAGAAAGATAAAATAAAACTATCAACCTATGCATAATTATTCTTCCACATTCTACTAATACAAAAGCCATAAAAAAAAAAAGGTAAAATATTTTGATAAAACTGACTGTTTATTAACATCACACTTCAAATTTCTACATAGCATGCCAACATGAGATCAAAGTCTCAATAGAGATAACACACATCAATCATTCTACACAGGTCTTCAGTGGCTCCATAACTCAAACTCAAGATTTTACATAAGGAATGTTGGCTATGAATTCATGATTGTGATCACGCAGATGAACTTAAAAGAAATACCTACTTTTGGTATGATTTGACATAACTATGTCTTGTAATTTCTTGTACTTAGTTAAAGATGATCGCAGGTCTTCAATTTTTTGGTCCTGGTTACGAAAAATTAAAATATATTATTCAAATTTTACAATGCAAGTTTATGATATAAATATTCAAATGAAAGATCAATACTTCATTAGAATTTAAAAATCATGAAAACAAAACAGCTAGAGGTAATTATATAAAATAAATGCAAAAAGCACACACAGATGCTATATTAATTATAAAAATACAAAAAACATATCATAATTTTAAAATGTTTTTCAGCAAAAACTAAGTCACTGTCATCTGATAGAAGATACAGGCTGAAAAGAAGCTTCTTAAAAATATACTTATCTATTCAACTTCCAAAAGTGTATAAAATTATATTTTCATACCTAACTTCTAATGAAACAAAAAATATCATTAAATACTACTTTTCCTGCTTCTTTTAATCACAAATTTGTTCAAACATTAATTTTTTTCTTAAAATTGATGTGCAAAAAAATGTTTTTTGTTACATATGATGCAATGCATATTAAAAGAGGAGAAATTGCAAATTTTGGAATTAAAATTTTTTTTTCAAAGCAAAATATAATTTTAAGAGTAAAACAAATTTATTTTTATAATCTGAATATATATAGCCATTATCCAGTTTTTCTCTTCTAAGGGAAAGCTTTTTTCAATAATTATATCTATAATTTATTTTATGAAAAATTTAATAACTTTACAAATTTTAACTTTACTAAAATACTTGAAGGAATGTTTTAGTAAAAAACATTTTATACATAACTATGTGTTGAGAAATAAGTAGGTTTCAAGATGTAATGAATGAGGAGAAAAAAATGATTTACAAAACCAAAAGTAATTTACAACTTCTTGCATACTTATATGGCTATAATTCAGTTTTAACTACTTTTCGGAAACTATTAGCTTTTAAGTGGGATTCAATGATTCTCAGCTAAAATTTCAGCAACATATTTAATAGCTTAAGTACCCTAGATTAATCTTAAAGCTGTGGAGGAAAAGCAAGCAATGATTTCCAAAACCAGTTGCCATTTCTAATCCCAAAGGTGTGGAGCCAACATATTGCCAAAACACATGTTTCCAAAAATATAACTTCATGGCAAGCAAACTTGAACATTTCTGCTTTTGTTCATTAATTCCTCAATCTTATTCATAGAAATTTAAAATTAAGATGAAAGATATTGAAACACAGAAAGCAAAATGAAAATGGTTTTGCCATTTGTTAAGATCCCAATGGAAATCACAAATGGTGTTCCCCAAGAAAGAATGTGACCAGTTACCAGAATTTGACAATTTGCACCAACTTAAGTGATAATACATAAGTACTTATTTTCAACATGAAGAACAAATACAACACCAACACAATGTTTCTACTTTATGTAAAAGGAGAGCTAATACTACTAGATATGTAATATCCATCCATGATGCAATGCTTGCATATTGAGCTTCATGAGAATTGTGCAACACTCAAGAACAAGTAGCACCACTTCACAGTAAAACATCCAAAAATGCAAGCATTGAAATATTTTTTAAAATACAGAAAGAATACTATTTAAACTTCAATGGTTGAAACTCAAACTGCTTTGATTTAAAATCTAGCAGTAAACTTTCACTGTTAATAGATGTTACAATCTATTAACAAAAATGCTCAGGATAGAAAGCAATCATTGATTATATGTCATTTGAAAAATCTTGAACATACAGTAATTTATAGTTAACTTTAAAGAAAAAAACTACAGATGGAAACAATTTTGGAAAAGTGCTTTAAAAAAAGCAGTTTATGTACCCAAGACTGTCAGAATATTTCAGAAAAATATATATAAACCATAAAACACTACATTAAAAATGTTAAAATTTCCCAGTTTATTTCAATGGATTCTCAAGAATCTTTTTCAGTTTTTTCTAATAAATTTCAAAGCTTAGGAGCAGTATGCAATTTACAGTTGATAACATTAAATAAAATTTTGTTCTATTTAATTAAATTGTTTCTCAAGTTATGAGTTTGGTGCAATAATTCAGTTTTTTTTTAAAATTTAAAAGCCATGTTCTACACATAAATAAAAGAGCATTTCTACTGAAACGTCAAAGCCACATGATATACTGAACATTTTATAGAACATAAAAATATAAATACACATACCTTTTCATCATTCGAAATGATCACAGAATCCAGCGTTGATCTCAATATTTCAATTTCAGAGTCTATTTAATAAATAGCATTTATAAATATTTGGCACAAGAATGTAATACAATCTAAAAAACGAAATTTTATCTTCAATAGCAATCTATATAATGAGGACATTTACATATATACAAGGGGAACTCTGAAATTTTTGAGATACATGCAAACGAGAAGTTTTAAAAATAATTAATGGTTTAATTTGAAAATACAAAGTATTTTAACACAGCACACGATTTTTAACTTGCTTACTTCAAATTGTTTAGTGTAGAATAAATTTTAAACAGAAGAGAAAATAGAGTTGACTGGAGAACATTATCAAGCTATGATTTTTGTTGATTTTAAAGCGGGATTAAATAAAGACAAATGCAAATTTAACAACCGCAAATAGCATTTGAAGATGACTATCCATGTCATGCTACTGTATTCATATGGTTTAAAGACTTATGCAGAGGTCACAATTCTCTTAGGATGAAGGCCGCCATCGGCAGTAATCAGGGATAATGTGTTTGCCATACGAAAAATGTTAATGAATGATAATCCCTATACCTACCAAATGATACAGAAGGAACTTAACATAGGATATGAAGCCATACACAAAATTACTCACGAATAAAGTAGTTTGGTGTTGGGTTTCCCATAATCTAACTGAGCACCAAAAAGAGGCGAGCATGTCAGAATCAGTAAAGAAACCTTTAAATTGCAAAATGATGGTGGCCGCAACAACATTTCTAAAAATTTGATGGGTGATGAAACATACAACCATTTTTTGATGTTCCAACACATCAAGAAAGCAAAGTATGGGTCTTTGAAGATGATCTCACACCAACATAATGGTAAAAAGACAACAAACAATGAAATAAGTAATGTATGCCGTTTTCTTCAGAAGTACATGATTGGTCAAAGCCATCAAGTTGGAAGGATAGAAGAAAGTAATAGCAAACTTGTATATCACTAAATGTCTTCCAGAAATTCCAAGAAGTGAATGTTAGGGGACTAATGCTTCACCATGACAATACATCGTCCCATACAGCCTTATTATCAGTTAAGTTTCTTAAACAAAAACAAATTAAAATGATACAACATGTCCCTTATTCTCCAGATCCACCTACATATGACTTTTAGTTATATTGTAATCTAAAAGAACTTACGTGGACATCATTTTCTTTCAGAAGAGATTGATGTGGCTATAAATGCATTTTTCCATCAATTCCAAGAAATGAATGGTTTGAGGCATTTAATCTGTGGAAAATTTGTCTACAAAAGAACATTGATGCTGGATGCTACTTTGAACACTCCTAAAATTTTGTAAGTATAACTTTAAAAATCAAGGTGTATCTCAAAAATTTCAGAGTGACCCTCATATTTAGATCCTTGACTCTAGAAATAACCGGTTTATTGCTTAGAGAAGTGATATTAGCATTTCCAAATTCTTTAGGTATGTACCTTTTTCATATAAATAATGTATTCAAAGTATCTATTCATTACATTCTTTACAATTTCACTTTCTATAAATGGAAGGAAGATTAGTTAACCATAAAAATAGTTAATACACAAAACCAATACATAGTTTGAACACAGTTCTACATTAAACCAATCCAAAACATGCTATGTTTAGAGATATAGTATCCATCTTTAATAAACAAATTTATCTCTTATTTAGTATGTTTTTAATACACTTATATAGAGTTAAATTCAACTCAGAATGATTTGAAACTTCTATATTGGGTTCTTAAATATTGACCCCATGCCATTAACGAATTTGAACAAAACTTCAGCGTTTTACAGGTTAAAAAATATAGCCAGAAGGCTGATTAAACGATAAAATGAAATTGGCTGCCATAACTTGTAAAATATTTCATGATAAATCGCTGGTGTGTGGTTAATATGCAGGGTGTCCAGCCTTAAAGGGACCCAATAGCTAATTCCCGAACCATTCGGTTTAGATATGCACTTCCAATTTGAAAAAGGTTTCTAAAAAAGGTAAAGAATGTTTTTACGTGCTTTTCAAAACAAAAAACCCATTTAGAAAAAATCAAATTTTTATGCAGTTTTTAGGTCTTACCACTTGTATTTAGGAACAGATGCAGTACACAAAAACAAAGTTAACACAAAAAGCTTCATTTTATTACGATAAGAAGTGACCGAGTTATGCCTACATTAAGTTGAAGCATATGAATTGCTCAGAAAAGGGGGTCGTATATAAATTGAGTTTAGAGAACAGTAATTCACTATCTACAGAAAGAACAAAAGAAAAACATCATAGTAATATTAAAACATAGCGGTAAACATCATAGATTGACAATTTGTAATGCTGTATGGCAAACAATAAAAGTTAAATTAAAGAAATACAACTTGTACTGAAAAGATTAAAACAGCTTGTTTTAACAAATAGCAGCAAAAGAATACAGGATTTGCCATTCAAATTATAGCATAATGTGGAATGATGTGCCAATCATGAATCATGGGCTTTATTACATCAGAATGACCTAATTAACTTAAATAATGTTCACAATGACTGCCTTCCGCGGAAATGCAGTACCGAACCCGCGTCAGAAACTCTGTCTGTAGCTTCTGCAACATAGTTCGTTTTACAGACTTGCATGCCATGCTGATTCGATTGAGTAAATCCGATTTACTCGTGGATTCACGTTCGTACACTTTGCTTCTTAGGAAGCTCCAGAGAAATTAGGCCGGGTGATCGCAGGGGCCACTCCTGTGTCAAATGTCTGTGCCAAAAATGTACATGGTTGTGCAGATTTGTGTGCGAGTGCACCATCATGCTGGTACCACATGCGTTATAAATCCCTTAAGGAAACTTCATCTTCTAAAAAATCGGCGAACGGTCCAGATAAAATTTCCTGATGTTAAAGGTCCATCGAAATACATTGGGCCAATTAAGGTGCTCTTTCATATTCCACACCACACATTCACCAACCAACGCACTTAGTGGCGATTCTGTTGTATTAGTTGTGGGTTTTCGAGGGACCAATAATGCATATTCTTTGTATTAATAGTGCCTTGCTTCGAGAACTGGCATTCATCCGACCACAAAACTTCATAAAAAATTCTGGATTTTCATCCTCCGGTCTCCGGGCATTAGTTCCTGCGCCAGGATTGGACGATAAGGATATGCACAGTACATATGTAATATGTTTCACACTGTCGATTTTAAGGACGAACAAGCATTGCTAATATCCTGGACACTACTTTCAGGATGAGCCAAGGCATATCCTAGAACTTCCTCAGTGGGTATCCTCAAGCTTGAAGGTGTGGCATGAGACGAGGTTGAACAGCACGGATACAATAAAATGGATGTCTTCGGCTGGGAAATTTAATGGCATAAAGTCTTGCCACCTCTCTTATTTCGATTACAGTGCCCATGCAGCAGTACCATTTTGCAGTATTCTTCATTTGTATACATCTCGTTCTCCCGTACTAGAATTTGTAATATTAGAATACGACTACACAGCTAATTTTTAACGTTCGCCATGATCGGTACCACAGCAAATAAGTCTTTTTTTAAAGCTGCTTTTGAAATGTTTTCTTCGTCCAAAATATTTTATTTTGTCTATGTTTTACATGTACACAAAATAAATTATTTCTTAAGTACTCAATTATTGTATTACTAATGTAATGTATGTACTTTTAAATTTAAAAACGATTTAGATAAGAGTGAAGTGCAAGAGCGAAAGTTTCCTGGCAAGAGTTCCAATTAATTTCATTTTGGAGATGGCCCCTTACTAGTATCTTGAAAATGGCTGAGAAAATGGGAGAAATGTATTATTTTCAAAGTTCTATAACTTGGCCAGTTTTTATCGTAATAAAATGAAGCCTTTTTTGTTTTTTCCCATTTTCTCCTTCAAGACTTTTTAAAAGATTAAAATTGTTTTCATATATTTTAAGCACAAAACACTTGCTTTCTTCGACGAATATTTAAGAACAATCTTATTTTTAAATGCTATCCTGTGGTCAACACTGTTTTGGATGTTTACAGGAAGGTTGGTATACTACTTTGTACGTTTTGGGTATTAGCAATTATATATTTCAAATTAATTTTAGTATTTATAAATTTATTACAAGCTTCTAAATAAGTAGATTAGTGATATATACTATGGTTATGTGGTAATATTTTTAGATGTTCTCTCTTTTTTCCAGCCCAGTAATATATGGCAAGAAAATGGAAGATTGATGCCTTGAAACTGTTTAACCCAACACTCTTGGCCCTAAGCCTAAGTTTACAATTGTATTATTGTGCCTACTTGATTTGTACTTTGTTTTGATATTTTTTACACTTTTGTTGCATTCAGCAATAAATTATAATTATGGTAATTTAGTATGTTAATAATGCAAACTAAAATCCTTTATATAATTTAAAACTCAAGAAAACTATGTTAATCAGCTAACATTGGAATCAAGACAATATTCATACAATGGCTTCTTGCTTCAGTAGCAGTTTTTGATAAATAAACTGGACCCAAATTATTCAGCCATATTTACTTCTCAATGACAGAGTTACAGATGCCAATTTTTGATTGAGAGAAAGGGAAGGTGGGTATGATTATTGCTGATAGTGTTCATTTATATCACATCTTTTGATGAAAATTCATTAAAAATAAAATCATTAAAACAAATTTATAATTTGTGTAAGATTTTTAAAATTCATAAAAATATAGCAAAACCATCAGATTTATTATTTTTATCAATTAATACAACCTTATTAAAATTTAAAAAATATATAGATTGAATACTTCAAGTATATTCTTACATGCAAGATAATTATGATACGAAATTAAATTAATAGAATAGTATAAACATTTTAAAAAACCCTATGACTAAATTTTGATCTTTTATAGCTTTGAATTTTTGATTAAGCAAGACAAAAATTAGATATATCAGTGATTTTTCAAAAAAATCTATCAGTGTAAATTATATGACAATTTTAACACATGATTGTTAAGCCTTCAATAAGTCAAAAATGTAGAATATTAAAAAATGTTCCTTACTTTCAGGAGTGGAAAGGACATGGGTGTCATTTTGAAAGAATTTCCCCTTTAAAATAGCATGCTCAGTTTCATGATCATTGAGACGAGCTTGAAAAGAAGCCAGTTCAATCTATATATGTATATAGATGGGAAAAGAAACATGACAGGTGTTTTATAAAATTTATAAATGCAACCATGAACACACAAAATTTTCATAAATATGGTTTTGAATAAAAAGTTATTTTTATTTGCTACATCAAATGTCATTATCCATCAGATTAAAACAAAAGAATGGTACCTCATATTAAAAGAAATTATAGCATAACAAAAACTTAAAAAGGATTAAAAAACTTAGTTTTACATATGCATAATCAAAATTAAAAATGCATTAATTTTTCTACATTATTACTTAAATTAACCTCAAAAGTTATATTTCCCTATTAGAAAGTGAAGTAAAAATTAAAATAACACATAAAAAACAACTTATAGGTAATTTCCATGGAAAATATTATAAGGTTTGTCCAAATGAAAAGTGGACACGTTCAAGTGTGTCAGAATGATTGCAGCTATAGTTGCACTACTGAACATGGATATAAAGGGAGATAGGAGTACACTGCATATGATATGCAATAATGAAATCTGTTCATGGAAGAGGTATTAGACTGAAAGTAAAGTTGTGATATTCATGGATGCGTCCATATCAGAACATTGCATGTTAGTATGGTTTCTGATTGTGGAAGGTAAGCTCGATACAGACCTTTATCAGTGAATAGGGGCAGTCTATGGCAAGCACTGCTTCGTTTGAACAATTGGTGCAAAAGTTTTCGTGAAGGGCGGCAAACAATATCGGATCGCCATGACAATGCCGGTCCAAACGTCTACCATGAATACCTGACAGTCTTAAAAAAATTATGTTGAAAATTGTTTGAAGACTTGCCGTACAGAGTTCGGATTAGTCTCCATGAAACTTTCAATACTTTTACCCACTAAGAGAGCATTACATTTCCATTCAAACGATGATATGAAAAAAACTATGCAGGATTTCCTCGAGAATCAACTATGATTTTTCAACAGCAAAGGCATAGAGTTTACACCAAAACGATGGAACCTGTGTTACAACTCCCATGGTTTTCTTTTTACTCAACTTATCCATTTTTCATTTGGGCAACCCTTATATTTTAATGAATGTAATGTAATGTATGAAAGAAAAATAATGCATATATCTATTTAAAAACTTAAAATCACTAAGGAAAATTACACAAGCAAAATACAAACTTGCAAATTCTAAAAATATCACATTAAGGAGAAAATGTAAGCAATTTTATCAAAAGGTATTTAAAGATGATCAGTCAGAAAGAAAAGTAAAATCAGATTCATGTAACAAATACTAACTTCTAATTTCCTGCATTTGTCATCACTCTCCTTTCTATCTCTCTCTGAAGCAGTCAAACGAAGTCTTAAATTAGAAAGCTCAGTCATAAGTTCTAATTTACTATTTTCAACAGAAGAACGTGCTAAGACTTCCTAGAAAGAGATAATTAAGAGTTGCAACAGGAAGTATTACAAAATTTCTATCAATGCAACTAATGCAGTTTTTTCTGCCACACGTATGGCTTTATATTTTGTAGGTGTCAAAAATGAAGTTATAGAATTTTAGTTTAGAAGAAATTTTCATTGAGCTACAATAAATATTCAGTCATGTAACTGACAAGCCAAAAATTTAATAAAACATAAATGCTTAAAAATTATACTAATCTAAAATTAAATGAGCCTGACACTCAGACAAAGCACACTGAAATAATTCAAATACATAAACACTAAAAGAAAACTTCAAAATTTTACTTAAAAGTGTCCTCAAAACAGACAATGAAATTATTATAAATGTTAACCAATTCGAGTCAATCCTTACACCAAATAATCAAAACTTCATATGGGAAATAATGATATATAATAATTGCTATTTAATAAAGATTAGCGTGTCAGAGATAACGATTGTACTTCATTACAATGAATGCATCTTAGGATAGAAGGATGTCTGTTACAGCCCCATTAATTAAAATTTCATTTAAAACCAGTAATTACTGAAATATGGATTCTTAAATGTTAGCCAAGACTCAAAAATTTATAGAATGATTTACACAATTTTCAATTAGTAGTTTAAAATATTTGTGTTAGTTATGATACATGTTACTTTGATAGTTCTGTAATAAAAAACAAAAAAATAACATTTCAAATAAAAATATTGAAATTAAAGCAATTTATTTTGATGTCAAATTTTATATTGTAGTACCATAGGGGAAAAAAGATTGAGTAAAATTTATAACATTTGAAAATAAATGTAACTATTAAAATTAAATAAACATTTTCATTTCAAACACAGTTTGACTGGGAGTGATCAAAATATATTAGAGATTACAACTGGATATTAAGAGTAATTTTGTATCAATTACGTAAAATGAAATAAGTGTGAACATGAAAAAGTAAATATTTCAGCCCAGGATACATCCATGTCACTTCAGATCATATATTTGCTTCATACTTGTATGTGTGTGCATTTAACTTTCTAAACTGATCAAAGTAAATATTATCAATTGAAATTGAACTTTATGTGTTCCTTGGGATATTATCTATAGTAAACAACATTTCTTAGTTTTCAATTTTTGGATGATTTGCTTTCAGCACATATAGAAATAATTTTTTTCTACAATATATATATATATATATATATATATATATTTATATATATATATGTATGTATACTTAAAATATTGAAATAAATTTTTGCAAACTCACTTGATGCAAGTTCTGTTCCAATCTTAGCAATTCTTCCTTTTTTTGGTCCAATAATCTTTCCAGTTCATTAATTTTATCAGCTTGAGCCTCAACTTGATCCGCTAGAACACTCGCCTGAAAAAAAAAATTTTTAAAAAAGAAAATCCACAATTTTTAAAAATTTTTTTCATAAAAAAAACTAAATTACACACATGTAAAATTAAGTTTTTCTTATCACTTTCCAAATTTTGAACTTTTTGCAAACTGCTGGGATCTTCCGAGGGAACTGGAACCTGAAATATAACAAAAAGTTTATAAATTGATATAGAACCATTATTTTTACATATGTTTAGAGATCAAGAACAGATCAATGAATAAAATGAGATAAATCTATAAACAGTAAATTACAGAGAAAAAGCAGTAATACAATTTCAGAATTTGTAAGGTAACAACTTAATGGAATATGATTAAGATTTAAAACAGAAATACATTTTATAAAGATTCTGTGTCGATTGGCATTTACAATTAAATAGCCAACTTTCAATGAGAATATAACAGTTTTTCACATTCACTGAAATACATTTTGAACTAAATAATAGAAAGCATGAAATTTTGTTTTTAAAATAAACATTCAAATTTATCTTGTCACAATGACTTTAAAAAGTTCTGTAGAATTTTTTTTAAAAATTACTTATTGCAAACTGAAAAGAAGTGCAACCATTTGACATAACTGGAAAATTCTTAAATCAATGTATAATAAAAATTTACAAAGATTAATTACTATTTTAGAGAATAAAATATCTCAAAGAAGTAGTATATTTAAAATCAACAAGTTTTGCATAAGTAAATTAATAATAGTACTGTCTAGTAAAAATTCCTTTTGACAACTAGTTATGTTAAATATAAATGAAAAATTAAAATTTTTTTAAGTATTTTGAAACAGAGGAAAACTATTAAACATAATAAAATAATTGCACGAGCACGATGTATAAATAAATTTTACAATTAAAATATTTATTTTTGAAATTATCTAAACAGATTTTAAAGTGTTTAGATAAGTTAAGCAATGAATGCATCATTAGTTCAGTTATTTTATTGATTTTTTTTATTCAATATTTGAAGCAATATATATATTTTCAATCGATAATACAAAATAAGCTCACACTGAAGAATTTAAATATCTTATCGGAAGAAAGGAAATCAAAGAAAATTTAAAATTAATTTTTCACACATTACTTGTAAATATTTTTTTTTTTTTTAAAAAGTATTTCATATAAATATCAGGATTCCCATTCAAATGAAAACAGTAAAAAATGATGTAATCCAACAAATCATTTTAATAGGCAAAATAAGAAAAAGACGCCACTTGTTGTGTTTGCATAATTAAAAACAATTTCAAATCAATGAAGAGCAGGTATTAATCACCTGCCATTGCTCCTGACTCGAATGACGTTGCTCATTAGGTACAGGCGAGTATCGGGGCGATAACGCAGAAGGAGAGCAATCCCTCTTGCGCGAACTGGAGGATCGTGATCGCCGCCCCACGCCTTGACACGGCCTGTGCATGGCACAGGGTGAGGAAGACTCTCGCCTTATTAATTCATGATGGGGGGAAGGATTGCGACACCAAGTATGAGACTCGTGGTGATGAGCAGAATGAGGCAGACCAGTTGGAGGGAGACAAGCACAGTTTTGATATGATAAATATGACATCTCACTGCCATAATAATCGTAATTGTAAGGAACAATTTCCATTCCAGAAAGCATACTTCCGCCGTGATGAATACACATAGCATGAGGAGGAGGCGATGGGCAACACCAAGAAGAACGCATCGGCGACAGATGCCGCCTACACGTATGGAACTCATTGTAAGGATTAGGAGACATTCGCATGTGATCCATCACATCCGGACGTCGCGGCCTCACGTACATAGGTTTGTGATGTCGATTTTGGACCGACCGGGCCGGAGACACTTGACAAGATGACAGACCTTGCTCCTCTGGGGGAGCAGCCGGAGGTGGATCCGAATTCAATTCGGAATACACACCACCTTCGCTTTGCTTCTCACGATGAGAATAGTCGGGTCCTTGGGAGCTGGGACTGAGCCATTCAAACTCATGCGAGGCAGAACACAGGTCAGCCGCCGCGACGGTCCCATGCTCATTGTGATCTTCATCCTCATCGTCTTCCGTGTCATCACCATCCTGTTTATCATGAGACAGAACTGCGCCGGTAGGGGATTTGAGGCCACTCTCACTTGTGTCCATACTGGATTGGTTTTTCATAGCTCCGAAGGCGAATCCGTTTTCTTGGATTGTTTCCGAGGCGTCCACTCAAACACTGTAGGTGATGCAGCGTCAGGCGCCACTCTCAACTTAGCTTTTCCTCACCGCCGTCCGCACTTCGAGGAGGCATCCCACCGCATCCCATCATGATTAGTTTTCCTAAAAACTCATTTTCCGACGGGTCGCTTAATAACGTTTGCTCGTTTGCTTCGGGTGCGGGTCGAAAAGTGTCTGCGAAATTGGAACGACGGCAGGCGATGAAGGGGGTGAGGGAGAAAAGCTTCTACCCTCCCCCTCTGACATCTCTGGCAAATATCCGCGAAGTTTTAAAAATAACTCGCTCACGTAATTTCCCAATGATGTACAGTCATCGCATTCTCTCTCGATTCACACTCCTCCCCTCGGCGCGCGCGCCCTCAAAATAACATAGGTGATGACCCCGATGCGACTTCGCTACTCCAAACTAATGCAAAGATAATGAGAGACTCATTAAAATGAATGAATGAAGAAAGGTACATTTTTAAAGGTTATTCCTTCTCTCTTTGGATCGCGTTTATACATATTCAAGATCTCGGAAGACCATGAATGTGCCAGAGCACAAAACTGCGGAAATAATTAATGAACAAATCTATTATTTTTGTCTTTCGCCAAACTTAAAAATATTTCGTTTGAATACGCGTAATTTATTTTATATCGCGATCAATTCAATCATGAACTGCGGACAAGTTACACACTAAATCGTATTCATATATGTAGTTGAGTATTAATGATAAATTATGAAGAGATTTCTTATATAAAGGTTCTCTAAATGCTTCACACTGTGGATTGTTCATCTTACAAAATTGTTTTATGCCTAAGAGGAAAAAAATAGATTTAAAATATATCTTAAACACATGCGTCAATGATCCTGAATGAGTCAAACGCTTTGAAATCAAGCAAATTTTTTTTGAAAGAAAAATAACCAAACTTTCTACTTATCAGAATAAAAATATTTATTAAAATGATGCAGGAAATGATTTGTTTAAAAATATACCAAATGCTTCCAATTCCAACTATTCCAGCAAACATTTTGAATATTGTAGTTCATTAAAAAACACCAGTAGAATACTTTCGATAAAATGAGGGGAAAAAAATAAAGTTTCAAAAATAATATATATATTATCTATTTGTCGAGCTATTTTATGGAATAGGCAAAATAAGTTAATGTTAAAGAAAATTGTCCACATGAACACATAACCATCTATCGACTATCACGAGACGATATCAAGGCTAAACTTTTTTTTTGTAAAGATATTTTTAGTTAAAATATAAAGCTTGAAAAATTAGTGATATTTTCTTACATGCAATACTTTTTAAGAGAACAGTTTCATAAAAAATAAAACTTGATTGAGTGGTTTGAAGACAGCAAATATATGAAATATGGTATTTTCAAATTAATTATTGTGAAATTGATTCTCAATTTAGTTTATTCCCTCTTTCTTTGACGGGAAGGAGATAGGGAGGGGGGACCCGAAAGGCAAATAAGTTGATTTCATCATATATTATAAATTGAGCTATCAAAAACAAACAATAGTAATACATAAGCAGAAATTCACTTAACTACTAAAATAAGTCTTGATTTGCTAAAGAGTTACATTTCAATACATAAAAGAAAAATAAAATAAATTTTATCAGAAAGTTGAAAAACAGAAACGCATAATATTCAATTAAAAAGGAATGAACGCAGCATTTTTAAAAAAATCGACATTAATAGAAACAAATTCAGATTGAGGGGGAAATTATTTTTAAAGAACTAAAGAACACGAAATTATGCAGAAAAGACTCAAAACTCCTAATTATTTTTTCTTTTTCTTCAACTTCATTTAACTTAACGCAGATAAAAAATTTTAAATTTCTTCTGAAGTTTTGTTTGTACAGGAAAGGAGTGTTTTGACAAAGCAGTGCTACTGAGAATCTTAAATTACATGGATCCAAATCAAATAACTTTTTTCTGGTAACACAATGCTTATGAATTAGATTTCCAAATAATAAATAATGTTTCATTTCCAAATTTCATTTTTTTCTTCTTTCTATTACTTTACATCATTCTATTACAAGTTAGAAATATTTTTGGATCCACTGAACATTTTTTTTAGATCTCCAGCGAAGTTACCCATCCAAAGACCCGAAAGTACCTCTTGTGTGAGCTGTCCGTTCACTCTCTCAAGTGGCCAACTCCCCTCTGATCTAATCTGCTGCACTTCAAATGCTTATTATTAGGACGGAAGCCACCTTTGTGCAGATAGGGGAGTTGAAGAGTTATCTCTTTTCAAAAAATAAGTAAAGTTTCAGCTCTATTATTTTTATGATAGAAGGGATGAAGATGCTACTCAAACGTGCTTCTTATCTCCTTCATTTTACTATATTCTCAACAATGTGTACAAAGCGTATTCTAGCGATAAGAACATTTTCCTGTTCCTCTAATTTCAAAAAATTAAAGAGATTGTATTCTTTTAAATAAAATTAAACCAATTCTTTCAAGGTTATTCAATTATTGAAAGAAATGTCCAAAAAATTAAAATTTAATTGATCAAAATAGAAAATATTTTACTTTTAAAAATGCACTGTAAAAACATACGAACGATGCAGAAACAACGCATAAAAAGAGTATTAAAAAAGATTTAATTTATAAGCATCAATTTTACGTTTAATCGTGGGTCGCTAAAAATATAAACCATATATAGAATCTTATCTACTACATTTTCCTTTTTATTTTACCAATTAACAAAACAACACATGGCAGCAATTGAAAATAAGACTTAAAATATTAACCGAAACTTAATAATTCGGAAGTATCACCAACAGAATCTTGAATAATAGCCAGGCGTAATTGCAAACATTTTTAACCACAGCAAAGAATATATCACGAAGAAAAATATATACGGGAAAATATCGATAACTTAGGTAAGAATCTGCATAAAATTTCAGTACATAAATTCCAAACATGTAAATTTAATTTTTAAATTTCTTTAACCACGAACTCAGTGACTCTTGAATTGCTGGGTGACAAAAGATTAAAATTTTTAGGACGATGGGCAATGTATTTTTTAGTTTAAAAACATGTGGAAAAAATATCCTTTCAAAACAAAATTTCCACAGCGATTTAGTGAGAGCATAAACAAGATGTAATAATAGAGCAAATACTAGGATAAATAGAGCAAATACTAGGATTAAAAGCGATCAATGATTACTTTTGATAATCAAAATTAACCGTGGAATCCATCACGAAGTGAAATCATTAATAAACACCTTCATCCTGAAGAAAGATCACGTCGAGCATCACAGCATTGTAATGATTTTTGTTTAATATGGGATCTGAACTTGCAGAATTCTACCCTTTATTGAAATATACTATTATAAAAAATATACTTTAATATACGGAAAGATTAAATAATAGTCAAATAGCAAAAGGAAAAAAAAAAGAAAAAAGGGAATCACTGGTTTTATGAAAAGAAATTTGCTATAAGAGGAATCGAACATCTTTAAGAAATATGAATGATTTGATTTTTTATTAATATCGCGAGAGTGAGAGAATATAAACGTCGCACTGATTAGCAACACGAGGGCTTTTGGCGACGGTCCGCGTAATTTTGAACTATGGTCAAGTGACGCGGACGACACCTGAGCTGGTACCCCCCTCTCCTAACTACCACACCACACCACACCAAAGGGAGGACGTTTGAGCTCTCGACAGATTTAGCGTGCATCGCTCCCCTACACGGCGGATCTTTAGTGGTACTAGGATCGAATTCATGACATGCTAGCCATGATCCGATGCCTAGACCACTCGGCCTTATTAATATCGCACTTTGAAGCCAAACGTGAGCTATTGGCGACGGACATCGTAATTTTGAACCTCGGACAAGTGACGAGGATGACACCTGTGAGCTAGAGCCTTCTAAATTTCCACACCACGCCAACATGAGAACTTTGAACCTAGACAGATTTAATGTGCACCAGTCCCTCAACATGGCGAGTCTTCAATGGTTTTAGCTTGAATTCGCGACTCAATGGTGCCGGCTACGCGTTCTTGCACATGAAGCGCTCGGCTATTAAAAAAAAAATTAAAGTTCCGAGTAGGGATTGCAATTATTTACTAGACATTTTTAAAATTGTCTCCACTATATGTTCAGGCATCGCCGACCTAGCAAAATAGTATACGTTTTTGTTCTTAAGTTTCCCTAACGGGTGAAATTAATTAGACTGTGAATATAAAGTTGCATCGTGCACATTCAAGAGAAGTAATAAAATGTGAATTATCCAAGGAGGAGGGTCAAAACTATTCTATAACAGCTCAGGTGATACTGCACACGCGCAGGATTCGTAGTCTGATATTCGTATCTGTGAAAAAAAGGTTGTAGTTGTGAAGAAAGTGCGTAATATTTCGATATTTTTTAAATTGGGGAGTTTGTTATTCACATTGTATTTGCATATTATACTTGTATTTACATATCATGGTTTTATAAATGAAAATGAAAAAGAAGAAAAGAGACTAACCAATTCAAATTTTGATTAAGTTTATTGTAAATTTTCTAAAATTTTTTTACTTACAAACCTTATTCACATTCAGAAGAAATCTAGGTACAGTTATCGCGCAAAGTGATTATGACACTAATGTCGGTAGTGAACAAAAATTGTCATTTGGACAAAAATTAGAGTTAATAATTAAAAAAATTTCAACAAACAAAAATACAATACAGAAATCAGCTATATCGAAAACCATTCGACGAGATATCGATTTATTTGAAGATCAGAGATTTAGAGGTAAATACTTGGAAAAAGTATAACGCGTATTGCTAATATTACCACCAACTAGCGTAGATGCCGAAAGAGCGTTTTTTAGACAGCTAGTAATTTTTGCATAATTACGTTCCGGGCTTAATGACAGTTCAATTACGGCATTATGTTTTTTAAGATAACATTTCAAAATTAGTAATAGTACCACAGATTGAATAGTGATATTTACACTTTTCTTGTTATTTAAATAAATAAGATGTTCCTTTACTTTTTCGTGATTTTTTTATACATTCTTAAAATTTAAAAAATACAAAATAATTTTTTGTAATAATTACACTCTAATAAAATTGGCAAATAAAGCAAAGAAACGCATGTATTTTCTTTCTTTTCCTAAAAATTCTACTACCTCTATTAAAACCGGTATCTCTCCCGGTATCAAGATCTAAAAAATACCGAATACCGGTATTGAACTTTTGGTCCGATATTGCAATCCCGAGTTACGAGTAATTTAAGGAATTTCTTAAGCGAGCAAATTTAAGAAATTAATGTTATTAATTACGAAATTACTACTGATTACGAAATTAATCATAGTAACTAAGTTTTATTAATTTACCTAAAAATGTATCAAGATATGCAACTATTTTCATACATATTTTTTTTGGTTGATTAAATATGTTCATTTAGTACCTAATACTTTTTGTATGAGTACTCATAGGCAAAGATCAACTGTATTGATCACATATCCACGGAACAAATCTCAGTAAATTCTCTTGAGCTTCTTTTAACATAATATTCAGAATTTTAAAAATACAAATTAATATTTTATTCATCTCCACTTTGTCTTTTAAATTTTTATATACAGAAATTAATTAATCTGTACATAAATACTAATTCTAAAATATTTAATATCTTTACGGGCTAGATATATAAATACATACTCGTTTAATAATATTTTGCAAGGAAAAAAAAAAACATTTTATCCGTAAAAAAGACTAAGACATAATTAATGTTCACTCAAAACAGATAAAGAAGCCTAGGTTTGTGTATTATAATCTTTTAGAAAACACATTTTATTAGGACGACTTTTCCGAATACCATTTAATGAATTCTCTTGAAAATACTTAATCTACGTTTTTTCACGAGCTCCAGGTTTTAAAAACACTTTCATATTTCTTACCTGTAAAAGCATTTATCTAACGGTATTGTTTGCGAAATCACCTTCAACAATTTTAAGGTCAAAAGACAATTGACTTTTACGCGTACAGGTTAGCCCAATAGTTTAAAAATATAAGGGTTTTCAACGATTTAGTATTATGTCCTTTTTTTTTTGTTAAGGTTAAAATACTAATTTTAAAAAGGTATCCGAGTAATATGAAAGTTAACAATTTTTGGGGGAATGAAAAGATAATTACAGAAAAAAGAAATTTGCAAACTGGTTCGGTAATCAGCAATTAAAGCCTAGTTGCCCGAAATTATTGCATCATTAATTCTATTTGAAATCTGACAATATTTAACTGCTTTTTATTTTGAAATAAGTCTGAAAATGTCATTTAAGGATAAAATTAAATTAGTTCATAAAATGAAGATATATTACAAAACGGAACTCCGTTAATCTCTCTATATTAAAATGTGCTTCGAGATGATATAGTAGATTTATTTATATTATACACGAGAGCAAAATTAAAAATTAACTGGACTGTGTAATGGCACAAGATTAGTAAAGAAAAATATTAAGAATATACTGCAGTGTGAAATTTTATCAGGAGATAAGAAAGGCAAAATTGTATGCATACCAAGGATCACACTGGACACTCGAGGGGCCATTCGTAGATTGGCGTTTGCCATGATTATTAATAAATCACAGGGGCAGAGTTTTGAAAAAGTCGGTTTATCGAAGGAAACAATATTCACTCACGGACAATTGTATGTGGCTCTGTCAAGGTGCAGAAGCAAAGACGAAATAAAAATTCAGTGCAATTTAAAGGAAAAGGTGATTAGGAACATTGTTTTTTAAGGGACATTAAAATGAAGTACAAATTAAAATAGGGAGACGAAGATTTGAAATTTATTTTTTCCAACTTACAATATATTGGGGGAAAATAGAACTATACATAATACATGCATATTAGTTTTACAATTTGAGTAATGAGTATGAACAGTTGTATAATTTGTACAATAGGGGTTGGTCCGCCGTTAGATGGACTGGGGGTACCCAGTCCCCCCCCCCCAAGTTTTAAAAATACATGAATTAACTGAAAGTTTAAGAGTACTTATTATAATGTCGTCTAGATCCCACACTCTTCATGCACACGATAACAAGTTTCACTATTATAAAATGATATGAAAGAGGTGCAAATGATACTTGTTCACCTTTCATTCCTTCTCTAAAAAAGAATAGCTAATTGGATTTTTTTGTTTTTGTTTTGTTAGCATTGCACAAGTTGCATGAAGGCTACTGACGACGGACCTCGTAATCTGAGGAACAGTCATGTGACGAGGACAACATTTGAGTTGGCACCCCGCATTAACTTCCACACCACGCCAAAGTGAGCACATTGAGCTTTGCTACATTTAACGTGTAGAAGCCCTTTTGTATATGGGAGTCTCTTTACTGTAAGATTTTTCACAGGAAATCACGTAAGTATAAAGACATGACAATTTTATTCAAATTATTATGACAATTTTTATACAACTCCCCCCCCCCTTCGTTAGACAAATTTAAGGAAAAATATTCCATTTCAGATTAATCTTTCATCGAAATAGTACCAACTAATAAAATGTCACTCAAACGAAAATTTTATTTCATTAAAATGAAATATTGGCTCAACTGAAAGATGAATATAACAAATTTATCTTTTTTTATAGCATTTAAAATTTTGTTTAACTTTTGGAAAATCTTAAAAAGAGAAATTGTTTTAAATAATTTATCTGGTTGGAAATATAGGGGAAAGGAAAAAAAAAAAATTGAAATAACGATTGTCAACATTAAAAACAATCATTTATTTTTTCTAAAACAAAGAATTGTACACATGAACTCTTACATCTTTTTCGTTTTTCTCATACAAATATATAGAATGCCTGTATGTATATATATATATATAAAGAGAGAGAGATAGTAATAAATTTATACAAAAAGAAAATCGATAATTATGATAAAGAACATTGTTACGAATGCATATTGGAGAAGGGAGAGCAAAATAAATACCATGGATTATTTGATTTCAAAGACACAACTGCCATTTTTTGTCGAATATTATTTGAATTTTGTCAGTTCATTCAAAAGAATTATTTCAATTTTGTTAGTTTTAAACAAAACATTTTAAAATAAAAGCTCGCTAAAGACAGCAAAAACACTGATCATTATCACTTGGAGGAGGGGGAGAAATTCTCAGATAATTCAAGAGGTCATTGAATTATTCAGCATATTACAGGTGGATATTAATTGTACATGGGCAAGGGGAAGGAGGCACAAAATCAATAAACAAATTATAAAGCACAATGCTGCCTTCTCAATAATATATTGATAACATATCATGAGCTACACATACAACAAAGCCTTTTTCCACAATTTTTGAAGTATGCGATTATGATAAAAACACGATATAAATTCAGACTTCCAGAATGAAATGTAAACTTATACAATTAAGAAATAAAGCTTTTTATAATTTGATCACAAAATCAGTTATCGTTTGTATGCAAACATGAACCACATATAAAAAAAATTTAAAGATGTATAAATATATAGATGTATTCGAGTACATTTGTCTTTTTCTATTAAATTAGCAAAGTTTTTTGAAATAAAATCGATTTACATAAACTTTTTTTACGGTTTTCATAGAAAATAACATTAAAAGTTGAATAGTCGAAGATGATATTTTTCTAAATGGGGAAAATTGGTTTTGGAACAGCCTTCATATAAATTCAAAATTGAAACGTTTTTGAACTTATTATTTTAATGTCTCAATTTCATTTACACAGTGTTTCAGGAATATTTAGCATATTATGAATAGTGATGGGTATAGAAATTAGAAAAATCTTAAAATAGTTTTCCCAAGATGTTATGTGTTAAAAGTCTATATCAGTGATTCCCAAAGTGGTCTACATCAACCAAAAATTAATTTGGGGGTCCATGAGGTGTAAGTGGGTGTCTATGATAGTGGCTTTCATTAAACTAGAGAGTGATTTTAATTAAAGAAAAAGTCATAATCAAGCGGAAACCACATTTTACCTTTTTAAACAGATTTATTTACAAAATTTAATAAGGTTAATTTGCATTTGCAAGGTGACAGCATACATTTTATTAAAGCAAGGAACATTTAAGCTTTTCTGAGTTAAGCTAAAGATGTATAATACTGGGGGTCCCGAATTTTCTAAATTTGTCACAGACCATCTGTCAGAACGTTTTAACCTATCTTCAACATTTAAATGCCTTTTATTCAGATTTTGAAACCAGGTTTGAGAATGCTTTGACTACGGCAATACCACAGTAGGCAATGAATTCACATGGTCATATTGGAAAAAAAAAATCACATTACAATAGGAATTGATCGTAATAAGCACTAACGAAGATCTTAAATTTTAGAAAGGGATGCCAGCAATCTTGGCTTTAAAAAGTCAAACCTGTTATTTGTCCCGACTTAAGGAATATCGTGTGGAAGTTTTTCAATGCTTTTTTCAGTGTGAATGAGTTTCAGCGCGGTTGCCGATCTCCAAAATGCGAAGGGGGGGGACTGGACACTAACAGAGGAAATCTGAGGTTAAACCAGTCAAGATTGATACCAAATGTTGAAAATTTGATATTCTACTGCTAGAGATTTATCCCTCCCATTAAAATCATTTGTTTGTTGTTTAGTTTATTTTTGTTTTATTTATTAATTAACTTTTAAAATATTAACGTGTTTTTTAAATTTTAAACACTACTTCATTACAGATAGAAAAAAATTTAATTCTTTTAAAGTAGGAGTAGTAGTACCAGCTGTCAAAAACACATTTAAGTTGATAAATTTGCAAAAATTCAATATTAATTAAGCAGGGGTCTACCCCAAACCGAAAAACGTGGCAAGGGGTCTTATGAGACAAAAAAGTTTGGGAACCTCTGGTCTATATCATATGCTTCTCTAACAAATGCACACCACATGTGATAGTGATTTCATTGAATGGAAAGTTTTATATGCAAAAATATTGTTTCTGTATATGCTACATTAATGTTTGAAATCGATGGAATACAGATATATTGCTTCCGATTTTTCATATATCCTTTATTAATATAAAAGTTCAATTACACAATAGCTAATTTTAGCTAAGTTTTTTGCCTTTAAAAAAACACAATTAACAATTGGAATCTAAATTTAAATGAAAACATTTACAAGTAATCTTAAATGTTGAATTAAGAAAAATCTCAAACATAACTTTCAAGCAAACACGTTATTATTAACTTACTATTAAGTTGAAACGAAAATAAAGTCAGATTCCACAATCAATCTCAAAACAAAAACTACTTACCCAAGGACGTGAAGGATAGCAATTTCCATAATGCGGCCTCGGGGGTACAGGAGGTGGATTGCCGTAGACAACTGGAGGGGAATTAGCATAACCTAGAGGTGCACCATATCCCATGGGTGGCTGATTCCCGTAGCCCATACAACAATGATTTGGAGGCATGCTCCGTCTGTGAGTTTTGGGTTTCCGACGAGGCATTTTGACAGGTGCAGCACTACAATCGGAACTACTAGAGTCGAAGTCCGCAGGAAAGTTGCGGTCATTTCGCAGAAGAATACCAGAATCACTGAGACCACTGTTCATTCGATTAGGGTCGATTTTGGTATAATCGTCAAGTACTACGCTTCTGGCGATCATCTTCCTCCTGCGCCTCTTATCTGGAGCGGAGGGTGTTGTACAATTGTAGCAAAAGCTTTCTCTACAGATGTTAGGCGGATTCGAGCGACGCTGGGCCGTGGATGTGCTGAGACCGAGCGATGCAGATGTGTCACTAAAATCGGACTCTTCATGAGGCCTTATAGATGTGAAAACGACTTCACTCATGTCGCTTTCGTTTGAGAAATCCGCCATTCTACTCGAATCAGTGTAGCAGTAGCGACGCGGCTCAAAGTTACATAATTTATGCATTCCGCTGTCATCCTCTTTGCGAGGCTGACGGTGATCGCTTCTTACTGTCCCATTGTCCGGCGCACGACTTATGTCCATTAAATGGATGCGCTCCGACCGCCATAGTGCGCCTGCAGAAGTATAAGACATCACTTACTTAAAGGCACTTAAGAAAGAGAAGTTGTGCTGACGAGATCACGATTGTACCGAGATGCACGACCAAGTTTAAAAAAAATTCGTGATAATTTGACTATAGGAATGGTTCAACAGAAAAAACAATATTCCATTTTTGAACGATTTCTGCAATTTGGATTTTAAAAAGCAAACAACGATTAATTAAAATAGAAGTGAAAATAATTTAAATGGATTTATGGATTTGAATTTAGCCGAGAGAAAAAGGCAGCAAAAACTGAAATGAATTCCAGAGGTTGAAATTTTAATTAAGAGGGTGTGTGAAAACCATCAAGATTTTGATCTTGAAAGAATTAACCACAAATTATTTTTTCGGTTACAACATAAATAAAAAAAGCTCTAAATCGAAATAAAAATAACCATTTACACAAATTACTCTATCAAGAAAATGTTAAATATTAAAGCACAACAAATGGTCGTAAGAAACCAAAAATTCTCCTAAATCAAATTCTACAAACAAATAATATTGCTTAAATTAAAAGGCAGAAACATAATGCTCCAATTAAAAATAAAAATCCTATAATATGAAACGACTGAAGTTAAAAACCCAGAATCTAAATTTTAACTTTCTTTTCCTAGATTTTGCTACCAATGTGTTCTATCAATTTGACTGGAGATGGAAGTAATTTCAGAGTAGGACGTAAAAAATTGATAAGTTACACATTTGTCCAAAATTTAAGAACGACTAAAAAAAGGCAAACATAAATCCATCCTCGTATTCTTCTCATCATGGGACTGCACAGTAGAAAATCATTTACTAGAAGAAAATAAGAATTAAAAATGCAAGGTTTGTAGACAGGGTCCAAAGTAACCCAAGAGCCGGCATAAATTTCAATCCTCACACACAATTTTAAACACTAGTATGAAATCTATAAGGGAGAGACCCATCTCAAAATAAAATTTGCAAAGAATAAAGTTATCTCGAAGCTGATTTGTATCAACGAACCTTAACCCGTGAAAAAAGAATTTGTTGAAATAAATCTTTCATCTAATGCAGAAGACAAGATGTTTACGTTGAAAAAATGCTTGGTCGAACCTTTACGAATAAGGGCGACATCAGTAACATAAATAATGATCTCAAAACTGATATGGTAGGAAAAAGTGTTTTTGAGTGCCCTATTCGATTTTGATTTCATTATATGCTTAATTAAAAAGTCACTTTTATACCATGTCAAAAAAGTTGCAATATCGCACATCATTTTACTAAAATAATGAGTCGTGAAACGTAATGCATAGAATTATTTGTGTACCAATAAAAATAGACGTGATTCACATTCAAGAACAATTTTTAATAAGCATTTTAAAAATATATATTAATGCCCCCCCCCCCATTCATGATAAAATAAAAATATACCATAGATGCAGTATTATAATACAAAAATGTTTGGATTGCTTAGGAAAAGGCTGAAGAGAAACAGAATCGAGAATCAAATTTCTGAGACTGAAAATAAATCTCTCCTAAAACACATACTTAAATGCACGATTCATACGATAACAATAAAAAGAGATATATTTTCCTTTCAGTCAAAATACCAAGAGAGAAAAAATGAATACAAAAGCTTTGAAACGTTTTTTTTTATTTGATTACGTAAATGTGTCCTATGAAGTTTTTAAGTATTGATGAAGCCGTACGTAAAAGGTCCGTGACAAATATATATATCAAAACTAAACCCCTCAAGGCATCCCCCGTTCAAGAGAAAGAGAACAAGTCTTCTAATAAAAGTTATATGAAGGTCTCACAAGCAAATAATCAATAGAACTCACCTTTTTTCTCCTAAAGAATGAAGGATTGAAAGCCGTTAAAAATATCTAGAAAAGTGATTTGAATTTTCAAAGGAGGTTCTAGAGTAATCGAAAAACCGAAATAATGGGATTCGATTTTCCAATAATTGGTCATCGGCTGAAAAAAAAATTCCTTTTGAAGGATGAAATTATTTGCCTCATCTCATAAAATGCTATTTAATTTAATACATCACGTTGAAATAAAACATTTAAACTTTTAAAACATGCAAAATAACTAGCTTTCTTTGGAATGAGAATATTTTTACTTTGGGTCAATGTTATATAACACTTCCCCCTACAAAATTTGCCGATTACTTTAAAAACCGGAAACAATTACACAGAATTAAAACAAAAGGCAAATTGTCCAAAAAGGAATGATCGATACAAATTAAATAGTAAGGGGGAAATGGTTAATAACATTAATAGAGATAAAACATTATATAGCATATTCACTCTTATGCAGAGTTCCCAATACAAGAATTTACACCCTTGACGAAAGCATGCACCAAACAATTGTCAAGACAATCATGTACTTTCTAAATATTATAAATGGAAACCAATTTCTTAAGAGAGAAATATCAGACTACTGACATTACAAACTATGAAATTACTCTTCATATAGGAATATATATATACAATTCAAATATAATCTTCAAATTATGTAATGGTAGAATTTGTCTATTTTTCATATAATCTATAATGGATATCGGTAGTGTATTTACAGTTTATTTGCATTTAATTAAAGATTGCGTTAAATTTTAATTCATGCACTACATTTTCATAACGAATTAATTACATGAAGACAATTATTTTTTTGACCAACAATAGAAGCAAGCGGACACACAAGAAGTATTGAAATATTTGTAATATTGAAAGTATTTTACGTTTTGTAAGCCCAAATTGTAATGTTGAAATCAAATGAATTTAATTTGCAGGTGCGAAAACAGGTTATTTACGAAATTCAATACCACGAACAATATTTTTACACGACTTTCTTGAAATTGATTAGAAACGTACTGATATTCGCTGGGTTTCTAAAATGAATGTTCAATTAGCCGAAAAATGAATAACGTATGGATTATTAAAAATCCATAATTGGTATGACGGAACAGTAACTGATCTCTCTCTCTCTCATTAATACGACACTCAGAAAACAAATTCGTAGGGTGTCAAATTAGTCAGAACTAGGGTCTTGAAGAGAAAAGGCAGGAAGGATGTATGAAAATTAGACAAATCAGATCTTTACATAAAAACGATATTAAAAAAAGACTTTTAGAAACTATAAATATAGTATCGAAGAAAGTTTAGTCTTTCTTATAATGTAAAATAATTTCAAGGACTTAGACTTATCGGACAAAATTCTAAGGATTGCTTATCCGTTATATTACCATACGTTTTACTTTATAGTCATTTGACTGATTCTCGAACCGTTGTTCACGTTAATTTTACGTGCAATTTAACTCTTAAAAATGCACATGAAACAGTATATTATGTGCATGTTTACTTTATCAATTTAAATCTGGCCTAAAGCTGCAGAAGAAAAATCTCGCTATACTTGAGAAAAAGATAGTTACCTTAAAAACGCCCCAGAAATGGGTTTAAAAATTTTCTGCCGTGACTGAATCCCAAAAAGATGGAAGGGAAAAAAAAGGTAAGATAGACGAATTAATCTAAATATCGATGAATTGGAGACAGCTAGTAATAATATGAACGCATGAACAAAGTGACGAAACAACAAGCAAGCAGTAAAAGAAAATAAATAAGAAATGGGTAAGAAAGAGGTAAAATAAGTAAATTTTTCCAGGGAAAGAATTGTTGAATACGAGGGTAGATATTTTGAAGAATAAAATTAGTTTGAGTAAAAATACATAAGTCAATTATTAAATTTAGTCAATTACACTAGCCCGAATAGCATTAATATAAATGTTCAAAGTAACTTTTTCAAAAGCGAAAATGTTTAACAGTTGCAAAAACTTAATTCGATCCCACTCAAGCTATTTTATTAACAATCGGAATCTGTGATGAGGGGGATTTTTTGGTCTTGCCAATTTTCACACTACACGGTGAAAAGTGGAAATACACACGGTAACAAGTTTCCATTTCCTACCCCATAAAACTAGTAAATGATTTTAGTTCACCTCTCATTAATAAAAAAAAGACTCGCAAATTCAACTCCATTTTTTAAAAATTTATATCATATTTTGAAACTATACGAAAGCTATTGGCAATTGACTTCAAAATTCGGAGACACGGTTACGCGAAGCGGACACCCGAGCTGGCACCCCACTTTCCCGACTTCCACACAAGCGCCAATGTGAGTACTTTGAGTCTTGAAAGATTTAACGAGCATCAGCACCTCCAAATGGCGGATCTTCAGAGGCAACCGGTCTCGAACCCGCGATTCAATAAAGCCAGTTACAAGTTCGTGACCATGACACTAGGCTACCGCGGCCACATCTGATTCCTTAAAGAACTTATCTTGAGTTCATTTTTTAAAAAAAATCATAAAATACAATCCAGCAACATGAAAATTAAAAAGTGAATACAAGAAAATATGTCGGGATTGAATGTCAGATAAAATTAGTCTTTGAAACGTTATCAGCAGCATTCCTCGCCGTACAACGAACGTTGTTATTCACTTGGGTTTTGAGATGGCGTGTAAAGATAAAATCAATCAAGCACAAAAACAACTGCATTACTTACGCAATCTTTCAATCACTATACAATTTTTTTTAAAAAAAAAGGTATCAAGACTAGATATCTAATTTAAGGAAATTCGCCGGCTTCCGCACCATTTATTTTAGTAATAGTTTTCTCTACTTCTCTGTAAACATTGTACTCGTAAAAATTTATAGAATGGAAGTATATTTTGATATGAATAAGCAAGTACTTTCCCAAATTACAATCTTTGTATAAAAAGGGTTTTTGTGTGTGTAAAATTTCACTCTATTCCTTGTTACCCTACTAAAAATGATTTAGTTTCCAAAACATTTAATAGGAAATTAGAAGTGTAATAATCATTTATAAAAATTACGAAATTGACATTTCTTAACACGAGGAAAATAATTAAGATTTACGTGTAATTACTTCATCTAATTTAGTTTTAAAAAATAAATAAACTAAGAAATATATATTATGTCGAATTCTGTTTGTTTCCTTTTTCCTTGAGAAAAATATTGCAAAAAAAGTATTTCTCTTCATTCTTTTGGTAGCACCCATAACTCGTAATATTCAGTCAGTTTTTTTTTTTTTTGAAGTCCGATAAGTGCTTCATTTAATATTAATGAGAAATAGTGCTCATCACTTGCCCGTCATTCAGAATGACAAGGTCCGTCGCTAAAAGCCATAATGTTGCTTTAGATTGCGGCTTTAATTAAAAGCAAACCTAATCTAAACGAGAGATTGTGTATTGTGACAGTGGGATCCTAGACTTGAATTCGTGGTTGTGTTATTTCTGTCGAGTTGTAGGCAGGTATCTTAGTACCATTGAAGACCCGCCGTGCAGAACTGTCAGTTCTCCCGTTGGCATGGGGTGGTAGTTAGGAGAGGTCAAGTGACTCGACCGTGGTTCCTCAATAGACCTCGTGCTGCTTTGAAGTGCAGTTTTAATAATCAGTCAACCCAAGCCATGCATATGAATCCTGATTCCTTGAAAAACAGTTATGCTTTATCAATGGGGGTGCTACATGGTTTAACGCTAAAACTATTGCTCAAAGTCTTCGAGTAATGTTGATGAAGATTCGAAAGAATCAAAGTATTATCGAAACTATTAAATTGATAAAATTTAGAATGGATATCAATATCAAGTTTCAGACCAAATAAAATAATTCGATGTAAAATATTTAGTTAGGGTTAATTTTTAATAGTTTAGATAGAAATAAGTTTAAAATGGATTTTGAACTAAATTCTTTTGAAAAAAATTCCACGTTTAATCTATATATGTCAGAGATTCCCAAACTTTTTTTTTTGTCTCATAGACCCCTAGCCATATTTTTGGTTTAAGGTAGACCCCTACATAATAACCGTAAAATCCGGCGTATAAAGCGCGTCCATACTTTCAAGTTGCCTTTTTTTTAAATTTTGAGGTATATTCACCATATAACAAACATGTGCACTCCCTTTTTCCAAAAATGAAAACTGAAATGAACGCGCGCAATGTTCTTATGTTTTAAAATCATTTATTCGACGCCTTATTCTAAACTTTTTTTCTAAAGTATATTTCTGGAAGAATAACTCCTTAAGTTCGTAAGGAAAGTCATTTCTTTTAAATAGTATTTCGATATATGCAGAAGTCTAATTTTTCTATGCTCATCGTTTTTTAATTATTTTTAAAGTTTTCATCTTTATATCCGGCGTATAATGCACACACGTAAATTTCGATCTTATTTTTTGTGTTAAAAGTGTGTGTTTATACGCTGGATTTTAAGGTAATTCTGGAAATAATGCTGATATAGTTCTTGTTTTAATACAATTTATGCTGTAATTGCACAATGACCTCAATAAATCCGTTAAATAAGTAAAATTTGGTTTCTATTTGAATAAATCTTTTAAAATCAAAGTCACGATCTGGTTAGATGACAGCCACAATCATAGACCCCCTTTTACACCTCACGGACCTCTAAATTATTTTTTCGCTGACGTGACCCCTTGCAGGTCGTCAGAGACCCCCTGGGAGTCGATATAGACCATTTTGGGAATCACTGATCTATGTGTTATAGATGGCATTCAAAATTTTAACGGTGATTCAATACTAAGGCATCTTTTCAGACAGCAAGTAATGTTATATGTAAGCTAACAAAAGACCACGTTAAAAAATTTCAATTAAAACACCCCATTAAAAAAATTTTTACTTCCTAAAATTTTTCCCAATTTCTGATATACTACCATAAAATTCTTTTAATTCTAATTAGCATTAAAAAATAAAAATGCTACCCCCCCCCCCCGTTGAAAATAAAACCACAATAGTTCCATTAAACAGATATAGCAGTTCAGGTAAATCTAGTTTGTAGACATGACAACAGCCAAATTAATACTTAATCCTTAGTTGAAATTTTTATATTTTCCTTGGAACTAGCTTATTTTTCGGGTAGTGTTGAACAATAAAAAGAATAAAACACTGTTTGATAATGATTTCATAATTATTTCAATTTACGTAAAAGATAGCACTCTTAAGAACTCAAGAGGACTTACATGATTTTCAAGGAGACGGAGTTAAATATTTTTAAGAACCATAATTTAGGGTTCCTTTAAACAAATCACCCTTTATTTTACTTATTTTTGGAGTACTTCCTACATAAAAAACTACTGGAAAAGTGTGGATGAGCGTGCTTCCCTATCTGGCGCATACACAATTTAAGTGTTAACAGATCTCTCTAAATATATCGAGCATATGGCCAAAGAACAGGAAAGACAGAATTGATTATTTCCCTAAGCCAAATAAAAGGCTCTCCAATGCAAAGTTTCCGGCTGTGTGTGAGAGCAAGCACTTACATATAAATATTTTCTTTACAAATAAAAGTATTTAATCCTTCCTTTTCCACCATAAATATAGCGAAATATGCCGTCCTGTTAACAAGTTTACATATTTTGAATAAATATTTCCCGTTTGGAATTATTTTATATCGTCAACTGGAATCCAGAATCTTGTCATTCTAAGTTGCATGGGCTTTGAGTAATATCTTTCAAATGAATTTAACTTCAGCACCATATTCTTTTGCCTATTAAATTTGCAAAAATAAAAAAATATTTTCAAACTTATGTCGAAACGAAATAACAGAATGTGCCTGTGAGGGCGATATATTAATATGCCATGATTTTGTTATGAGATGTCATGTTTCAAAGGCCAAGTTTAAGCGAAAGAAATTAAGTATTCATACACTTTTTCTAAATTTTCAGAGGTCATTGTACAGTAAAAGGATATAAAAGTAATGAGTCACACGATATATTATACTGAGATTATTTTTTTTTTCAATATGAAAACAATTTGGATAAAGCTACAATGACATTAAACAATATCGTAGTTTTTAAAATAAATATATATAATTCGCTTTCCTTTTCATAAATACTAAGTTTCAAATATTGGCTCCCTTTAATTGAATGAAATAAGACACATTACTTTAATTACACAATAAGTATAGAAAAATAATTTCATTTTTTATTTAAATTTCCAAAAGTTTGAAAGAACGCATTCAGGAATCATTTCGCGTTTATTTCATTAACAAATTTCTACAATAGTAACTAAAGTATATATTATATAATGTGTTTCATTCTAAGTTTTAAAAAGGGCATAATACAAAAGTTGCATAAGAGCAGTTTAAGAGGGGTAAGTTAGGCAATGGCTATTTTTTACTTACGAGATGCAATTTCTGTTTACACATACACATTGTTTCAATCCTTTAACAAAAAAAGTGACCCATAAAAAACAAATGGGACAAATAGTTCAATTTTAGTAGAAAGTTTAATCCATAACATTACTGGAGGCAAAAAGAGAGGGAGAGAAACACGAATACTACAAAGCAAAAGTAAGGAACAGCACATGGTGCAATTTGAGTGCAGGTATAACCATGATACTTAGACATGGTGTCTAGAAGTATTTATTACAGATACTGTGGTTGAGAAAGGGACTACTTAAGACCAAGAAAAATTGAAGTGGGTTGGAGAGTAAAAAAAGTTGGGGTAGATAAGAAAACCCCCCGGGGGGGGGAATAGAAAGCACCGATGAATGCCAGTATAGTTCATAGCATAATACACTGAGATGTATAAAAAAAATTTAAACGTTAGAAATTGTTTCGTCAAAAAATGCGCCTTTTAAACTTTGTTTAAAGAATTTTTATCAGTGGCGCCTACAAGAAGGGGGACGGCAGAAGGTCCTGACCCCCTCCTCCTATCACCCTTGATTTTTTTCAATTTTTATCCTAAGTATATAGATCGTAAGATAATTCCAAATAAAGGTAACAAAATTTAATTAATACGTAATTTAGTAGCAATAATTAAGTAATTTAATTATTTGTTATTTAATAATTTATTTTTTGCTGTTTTTTTTCGCCCTGACAATCGATAAAATCAAAAGAAAATGTTAGGCGACTTATTGGGGTATGGATATGGGGGGAGAATGGTGGACCCTCAATCCCCCCCCCCTCCAGAAAAATTCTTGTATGCGCCACTGGTTTTTACTTACTACAAATGTTTGTAAAGAAAGTTGGACAGTTGCCAGTGGACAAAGCAGCAAGTTATATGTGAAACCATAGTCACTATACTGATGTAATGTTCAAAGTGCACATCTGCGTATTAACTTATGATATCCAAAAGAAATCACTTGACTTGTAAGAAAATTTGCAACAGTAAAATAAATGACTCAAATATGACTATAGTTAAATCTGTATAATTAAATAAAATACTTCATAATCGAATAATTCTAATGGCAATGAAGAGTCAGGTTTGATGCATTGTTTCTTAAAGTCACACTTCAAAGAAACACGAGGGTTATTGGCGACGGACTTGGTGATTTTAAGCCACGAACAAAATGAAACCGCTAGAATAATTATGTCGGGAAATGTAATAGAAAATTATGTATGAAAAAAATGAATTCATTGTTCGTAAATGTCGCACTCAGAAGCTACAAGGCTATCGGTGACGGATCTCGTTGTTTTGAGTTACGGTCAAGTGAATAAAGCATATTAAAATTTTAAAAATGCGAATGAAAAACTACTATACACCCAAGTCAGACGTTTTAAGCATTTTAAACAAAGCAGCGTTTAAACCAAGGTGGAAATAGTTTAAGATTAAAAACAAATTGATAATTTTTTTTAATGCGACAGCCATTTACCATAAAAATGTTGGCTACGAGCAAGAAATATGCCAAGAAATAAAATCGATAAACCAGACATTTATTTTACATTTGAATTTAAATGATTGTATGGTTCATTGTTTGTTGATGTCGCATTTCATGATAACACGAGGGCTAATGGCGACAGACCTGGTAATTTTCAACCACAGTCAAGTGACTAGGACAGCACTCCCTAACTTCCACACCAAGCCATTTTGTGGATATTGAACCACGGTAGATTTAAAATCAATTACTAAATGGTAGTAAGTAATGTAAGTGTTTATTTTCCCGTTGTTGTTTAAGGATGAGCTCACCTGATTTTTGCAGGATTTTGCATTTGTTCATGTATAAATATATTCTTTTTGCATATTTAACTTAATTTTTATAATACTTATATTCCCTGTCGTTCAAACTACTTTTAACATTGACAATTATAGTACCAAATTTTAAAATCATTCATGCATGCAAACTGTCAATTACAAACCGCTAATTAACGCATTTTAAAAGTGGAGATTTTAAGTCCTTTTCTATTTAAGAGACATGTAAGCTAATTTTTAAATGTTCATGCACAAAGTTAATTTTGAACATTTTGAATTTTTCTGCACATAGTTATCACATTTCCATTTATCCTCAAAAACCTATCTATGGGTTAATGTAATGAATTAAAAACTTAGTTCAGAACGGTACGAAAATCTTGCTAAATGCTTCATATATTAATCACGCCCGTAACTAGAAAAATGGTAGTTTCAAAAAAAAATCAGAGGAAAAAATTTACATCACAGTATTAACTTCAGAGGAATCATTATTTACAAATTGGAAAGCTTGAAATTACTTATATTTGTCAAAGCTTATTCAAACTTCTATGCCAAAACCAAATGATTTTTTTATTGAATGAAACAAATTAAGAATTTATTTCACATGCATCAACACAAATATTAATACGGAGGGGGGGGGATGAAATTTTTGCAATAATTTCATTTATTTCTTCCTAGATGGCGCCACGACTAGCACACATTTGGACTCTCAAACTTCATGGAGTACAGCAGTGGTCTTCAAACTTTTTTATTTCACAGAACCCTTAGGACTTAAGTAGTTTCGGAGAAACCCAATTCCCATGCATGCGCATTTAAAGGAAAATATCTTAAAATATTATTAAGAGTAGATCAAAACATGTTATATAGGTACTTAAGTCAATTAACAGGGTATTGTAATTGTTATTAAAAATTAATAAAATTTATTCATTAAAATTTATTTATGATCGAAGTGCAATCCCATACATTACATTTAGTAACTGGGATACACTCTTCCAATTTTTTTTTTTTTGCACAAAATGTGGTAATCTAGGTATTTTTAAAATTTTCTGCAGCCGTATTCCGTAATCTGCGTTTAATTTGTTATAGCCACTCATGTTAGAAATATTTTTTTCACTTAAATTCATCGTTCTGAATGGCATTAAAATGTTTGCCATTGAGTGAGCTGATGAGAAATGATGCGAGAGCTGTGTGAGAAATCCTGTGTATTCTGCATGAATTTAAGACCTAAAATTTAGCTGCTTTAGTTGAAATTTAGATTTTAACATGGAGTGTTGTTACGATAAGTTGTTCCCTTTCCATCATATATGATTTTTTTCTGCAAATGAAAAAAAAAAAACTAATTTTCCATGAGAAAACTACTTAGTTTATAAAACAAAGTACTAGAGTATAACAAAACAAAGCTATTATGTATAAATAAAATTTTCAATTTTAATGACTGGGATGAACTTTAGGGACTAGTGGTTATACGAACTTCATAGAAAACATGAACCCATTTTGTATACACTTGTAAAATTTTCTTTCCGATTTTTTTTCTGATACTTGGAACCCTTGGGTATAGCTCGTGGAACCCCAGGGTTCAGTGAAACACAATTTGAAGACCACTGAAGTACAATAATACCCCGAACTTACGCGATAGGTGGGATTGAATAACCGCTTAAGTCGAATTCAGGTCAGTCGGGGGTATAAACAGATGCGGATTACGGTAGTTGGGAGGCCCCTGTTGCCCATGGGCTCAAAAGTAAAAAAAATAAAATAGTGAAAAGATTCACTGACCTTGAATTCTCAAAATAAAATATATTGCTAATAATAAACCTCAACGGCTAAAGAAAAATCTTAACTGCATTTAAAAAAATTAAAAACCTTACTAAACAGCTTACAACTTTACTTCTTGATTTGTCTTTGGCAAATGCAGCAATTAATTTTGTCGTATCTATTTTGTCCAAAATATCTTGTTTTATAAAAATATAGTCGTGTTGGTCAATTTGTCTTTTCTCCCATAGTTCTTAAATAATTTTTAACACGCTTTAAAACTGAAAAAGCTATCTCATGCATTCGATATCGGTATTGTTAATTATACTTTCAAAAATATCTCTGCATTAGGGAAAGTATCTCTACATTAGGAGATTTCTCTAAATAAATTCCTAGTGGGGTCTCACATTATGTATATTCGTTTTCTTATAAAAATAGTAAAAACTGATCCATTTCATATCATCAAAATGAAAAGATTCAATATCGCCTTTGTAAGTCTCATTTAGCTTTAGCATACCTTTCTTATATAATTTTAGGTAATAATCTCTCGTCAAAAAGTACAGTAAAATGTTCTGTAACAGTTTCATAAATCTCAGGTCTTCGGGATAGTTCTGCTCTCCCTATCTCATGCGACATAAAATGAGTTCACTATGAAATTTTTGCTTCTTTCAAAAATTCACAGCCAACTTCTTTACTTTCACCGAAAATAATTTTTTTCTTTTGCTGCCGCCAGCTTTCTGAGCTTCCTCTTCAAACAAGAAACCCTGATAAATCAGTTGATCTTCTTCAATTTTTCCAAATTCATTTCTGAAATTTTGAATATAATTTTCTAGAGATTTTAGCAGACTAGATCCTTTTAATAGTTCACAGTCAACTTATTGCAATGGTTTGCTAGTAGCATTTATTCCCTGGAATATGGTATTCCAAATCATGGTTATTAGGTAAGTTTCATATTTGTCCAAATATTTCAAAAGGGAAGTTTCCTCCAGTACTTTTTTTGTGGTCTCCCCCCCCCCTAATTCGGAATAAGGATTTTAGTCAGAGCCGCTTTTATGAATCTCTCTTGCTATTATGGCCTAAATACAACTGGCTTATAATTTGTTGTGAACTAGACATATCTTATTACATAACTTCATTAGGAAATTCATTGGTGGAAATAAAAATACCATCACCATGAATTGTGTTCTATCAAAGAAATTTGGTAGGTGTGTTTATACATCTGAAATAGAACTTTGATTCAAATTTCATGTTAGGCGCTTAAGTGTGATGCTCGTTGCACCACTATGAGGATGCGAATTGAGTGCAATTTAAATAAGTGCTATAAAGTTTGCACGTCTTGTTAGTTAGAATGACTTTAAGAAGACGAAAAAGCTCTTATAAAAAAAATCTTTGAGTTTGAACAAGGTAGTATAATAGTTAAAAAAAAAGGATTTACTTTCCATGATATTGAAGAAAGGCTTGGTAGGAATGTATCCAGTATGCATGATTTTAGGCAGCATTGATCCCAGGAGGAAAACTATGGGCAACCACTACCTCAAGAAAACTATAGTCTTACCCCACACGGGTCAGCACTGACAGAGAAGACTGCCACATTCAAAACATGGCTGGGGAACATCACAATGCATCTATAGCAGAAATTATAGTTCCTTCGGCACCAGAGCAACACAGTGACCCGTAGCAAATCAATCGTTTGAGAAACAGCTTCCAGCCAGATGCTCTGAAGACACCATAAGCTTCAAACCACTGATATGTCACACTAGATATCTTTGGAGTGCGTACTGGCAATGTGTTGTGTTCAGAGCAGTTTCTCTCTTAGTGCCAGTGATGGCTGTGTATTGATTTGAAGAAGGTCAAGTCGGCCGACAACCTTTCAGCGGCCTATACACACTGGACCCGCACCTAGAGTAATGGTCTGGTGCAAGAAATTTTCTTTGAATGCAGGAGCTTTCTCGAAATTAATTCACACACCCTAATTGCAAACTTGTAAGTTAGTCAGGTGATTCAAACTGTTGTCCAGTCATTTATAAACATCATTCAAGGGGTATTTTCCACCAAGATGTGATCCCTCATACTCTTTTGATGCTCTATAGAGGGTCCACTTGTTACCTTGGCCTGCTAAATCACCAGATCTTACTCCAATCGAGCATGAATGGGACATCACTGGATGGCAACGGCAGTGTCATCCACAACCAGAATTAAAAAAACCTTATATAAACTGACCAAGAAACACAGGCATGCAATTCCATCCCACAAACTGATATCCAGCACATGTACGGCTATATTGTATGCACATTTACATGTTTGCATTTAAAATTCTGACAGCACCACTGGTTTTTAATGTACCATCATTTCACATTTGAAAAGGCTCTTCTCACAATTACATTAACTTGTGATCTTGAAACTTTAATTAAATACTTTACCTAGACAAATATATTGCCGAAGTTTCCTCAGTCTGCAATAATTTTTTCTTGATGTTAGGATTTTTTCCCATTAGTGTAAAATATATCTGACAGCAATTACACAAGGCTGTGTACTAAAACAAACTTTCTAGACTTGAATAGTAATCATTTGTCCGGGATAAAACTTTGTATAAAAAAACACGCACTCAAAAAATGTGTACAGATTGCAAAAACGGAAGATATACCAGAAGTTGGATAGAACTCAAATGCATGGAAATCATTGGAATTGCAATATCAGTTCAAGATTATTTTGTTGCACATTGAATTTATAACTGGAATTCATCAAGCTTGGGAGTCCTGCTAGCAGCTTAATCCACCTATTGGTATAACTTTGCATATAAATTATTTTTTAGTTGGGGCCGGAGATGGAAAAAAAAATGTTGAATAAAATGCCAGATGCTAACAATACCAAATCACAATCTTAAGTTATTTAGATGTAGAAGGTTTCGTAAAATCTAAAAGTAATCTGGCCACTCAGATTTTTTTTCTCTCAAAAAGTTTCCTTGTAGCATGGTAATATTTTTTTTGTTCATTGTTTTGTTGAAAAACTATGCTCTTCATTGGGGTCTGTTATTTCTAAAATTTGTAACACTTTTTCAATTAAATTAAAGCCTGTAAAATTCTCAACCGTCATTCGATCTCTGAACTGGGTCTATAGACAAGTTCTTCTGTGTCTTGCTCTTGCTTATGAATGTATATGAGTTCATTAATTGCCAGCTCCTAATTGTGGGAATCCAGTAATTCTTGAATATCACCACTTATATCCACTTTTAAATTTATTTACATATGGCAAGATAGACAACTTTTTCATCACATTACCAATACCATCAAGCTCTGGCACCAAGTATGTCTGAGTTTCAGTAATGGGAGTAGGGGGAGGGGAGGACGAATCATCAGGTTTTAAAACTTCAGGGTCACGTAAGTCGAGGTATTTATATAACTTTTCTTTCTTTAATTCACGCAAAAATTTCAAAGATAGACATTTTCTCAATGCATTCTGACTGTACAATATTTAGGAAGTAAACTGCCTTATCATGCTCTTTTAAAGTTTGTATTGCTTTGAGCAATTAAGAATTTTAAATTTCTTCAACTTTCATTCGAAAAAGAACATGCACATACACCAATGTATATATATAACTTTGGTCTCAAAATTATACATTTTGCAGAAAGATGATGGAACAACTTCCCTTGAGAAAAAAAAAACTTTAAAAGAAAAGTTGGGAAAATGGATTAAATAAATGCAAATTCAACATGAAAACTAGACCAAAATTAAATCTAGGTCCTTAAAATAGCCATACACCAATCCAAATATTTGAAAATAAACAGAAATGATGGTAGTGGAAAGCAAATCCCATTGTATTGAAAATAAATTGCTTCAAAATATGCCAGAGTGAGTGAGTGAATGTTGGGTTTAATGGCGCAAGAGCCGATTTCGGCTAAGCTGTGCCAATCAATCGTTAAAATATTAAAAATCCATTTAAAATACTCAAAATATAGTTAAAAGCTCACAAAAAAATAAGTAACAAGTAGATTTTGGTGGGGCATACCCCACCAAGTCAGATAAGGTTAAAACAGTTCAGAAAAAGAAAATCGAATATAAAATATTTTAAGTAAATATTGCTAATCATAAGTTTTTGGTGAGGATTACCCCCGCAAAGTCTGATAAGTGCGATTCAATCACATCCCTTCCGGTGCTTGGTCGAAGAGTTAAATATTTTTTTTCCATAACTTCTTCTTCTGCTTCAACATCATATATGAGCATGTCATTTTCTTCTTCTTCGGAAGTCTGTACTGGAGAACTCTTTATCGGTATGTGTGGTGCCATTTTTATATGTATAGCTGTTTCGTTTAGTTTTTGTAGTAGCTTTTTCCTTCTTGCTCGAGATTTTGTATGTGTCCTTTTTGAATATTGTATTATACCTGCAGAAGGGAGTCGAGTACAGGAGTTGGATGAGGAAGCAGATATATTTGATGAAGTTTCTATAGGGTTGGTGGTTGAAAGTATTGCAGCAGAAATAGGAATTGGTGGCTGAGGCTCTGACACTGTAGTGGCTATTGAAGAGGTAGAAGGTAAGAGGTGTGCCTGGGCTGAAGACTATGTGAAAACAGCAGGGGTGGATGTTGGTATAGTTGGTTTTGGGAGTGATGAAATTGGCTGTAGTAAATTTAAGGGTGGACATGTTATTTTTGTTATATCTTCGTCTGTCTGTGTGGAACTGTTTATAGTAGAGGATTTGGTAGCCTGGGCGTAAGTTTGTGATGTTTGTGGAACTATTAATTTTCGGGCTTCTGGGTAAGATATGTTATTATTCGTTTTGATTGTCTGAATTTGTTTTTCGGTTTTCCATTTTGGGCACAGTTTGGAATCAGCTGTATGGGGTTGAGAGCAATTAATACATTTAGGCTCTAGAGAGCAATCTGTGGAAGCATGTCCAACAGATGCACATCTAGAGCAAGTAAGTTGGCCGCGGCAGGAAGTTTGTGAATGTCCGAACCTCTGACACTTGAAACAGCGCAGAGGATTCGGAATATATGGACGGATTTTACAATTTAAATAACCAGCTTTAATAGTTTTGGGTAGAGAGGGGCTGCTGAAAGTTAAAATTATATGTTTTGTAGGGATAATTGTTGTATCTTTTTTAATTGTAATTCTTCTGACCTGAATTACACCCTGATCAGAAAATCCATCAAGGATTTCTGCATCAGGAGTGTTCAACAAGTCAGGTTCAGAAATGACACCGCGAGAAGTATTTAGAGATTTGTGAGGACTTATTCTTACGGTAGAGTCAAGAAAAGATTTGGCAAGTAAAAAAGACTTCGTTTGTGAAGCAGAACATGTTTCAATTAATAAATCACCGGATCGTAAGCGTTTTACTGATTTAGGTTCGCCACCTATTCCTATTAAGGCCTTATGAATTGCAAATGGTGACTTTTTGGACATTTCATTGTTTTCCAAGGATATTAACAAAAATCTTACTTGTGTAGCAACTTGATCAAGGTTAAGGTTGGGTAAAATAAGGCCTTTACCCGGGCCATTCTGCATTGGATCCATAAGAGTATAAAAATCTTCATTCTGGCGTGCCCCCACCCACCACGGAGTTCAACAAGGGAGGCAGTGTGCCGGTCAACTGGTAAACACCAGGCACGGCGCTTACCTGGAGTACACCCAGAATATAGTGCTACAGCATCAGGGCGAGGATCCAACGGGTAAACCCGCCACCCCTTATCTGCAGCACTAACCCTAAAGCAATGTTTCTCCGGGGACACCGAAGAGAGGTACCACCAGCCGATTGACAGGAGCGGGCTCACTCCTGCCACCCGTCTACAGCGAAGCGTGGGCCAAAGGGTACGCAAAAGGTATCCCCAGGACACCATTTTCCTCCTTACGGGACGCCGCACACGGCAAACATGCGGGTCGGAAAACCAACGGTGTTAGTCGAAAACGAATAAATCAACATAAGCAAAATATTTATATAAACTGAAGAAAAAAAGACACTAAATTAACGCAATATAAAATGTAAACAAAAAGATGTTATTAATAATGGATAAGTAATCAAATTAAATAAATGTATATAAATTTCAAATAAGTACATTTAATATCTTTTAATCTGTGATCTAGAGGTGAAAAGAAGAAAAGGAAAAATTGAATGACAGAAAGAGGGTCAAAAAAAGAGAAGGATCACTAGGGTACCCCGGGTTTGTGAATCCCGTGTTTACCAAAGACAGTAAACCCCTTGGGTAAAGAAAAAGATCACTAGGGTACCTTGGGATTGTGACACCCGTACTCACCTAAAGAAGGTGAGCCCCCTGAGGGGTCAAAATATGCCAGAATTCAAATATGAAAAACTTAAATCCCAAGTCAAGATAGGTCTTCAGATTTAAAAAAAAAAATTACGGAGGACTAAAAATATCATACTTTCATATTATTGGTTAGTATCAAAGCAGGATTTTTTCTTGCACATAAAAGCATTTTGCTTAAACTTTCACATATTATATAAAACCTTTGAGATTTTGACAGAATTTTACACATGCATAAATTCCTATTATTCCACACAATTGTATTCAAGGAATTTATTCATGAACATTAACTCCTAGATCGTTAAAGCTGCAGCTGTGCTTGAATTTTTTTTGTTCAAAAGTTTTTTCCACGCACACACTTTTTATTTATAGGAACATTAAAATTATTCTGGATAATTTATTAATTAATCTTCATACTTAACAGCATACATTTTTTTAATAATTTATTTTCCCCATAATTGAGGCAAGATTTTATGAATAGCTTATAAAGGTATTAAAAATTCCATGTTTTGATGATTTCTCAACAGGAAAAACAGTTTAGCAACATAAAGTTGATTTGGAAAGAAATAAATTATAGGGGGGGGGGGTGTTTATAATGAAGAATTTTGACAAAAAGACAATATGTTTAAATATTTATTAATGAAAAATATAGGGAAGCTTTTTTTTTTAAAAAATGAAACAATGTTAGAAAATTTTCATCAGTGACATATAAAAAGTTGTTTTCCTAACACACACATGCAATAAAGCAAGAGAAGTCATCATATGCATTCCAATATCCTGTGGAGCCTCATTTTGTTCAACAAGATGCAGGAACTTGATGTGATTGTTGAATTAACATGCTGCAGGAAATCTTGAAGAAATATTCAGCCATCTAATAATTATGAAAGAACTGTTTGGGTATGATTTGCCAAAATACCCTTTGATTTTGTGCCATATATGGTCCACATAATATTCATACCTGATGGGCTAGGAGTCAATTATTTTTCAATAGAATTGTCCAGAATGTTACTGAAACCAATGTTTCTGGCCTGGTGACAAGGCACATAGTCATCCCGGAAGATTACATGGTTATTTGGGTACATGAAGTTCATGAACAGCTGTAAATGGTCTCCAAATAGACGAGTAGTTTTAGATTGCTTTATCACAGGATTATACTATTTAGTTTGACTAATCCATACTATGTACAAACAATGTACACCAGGGGTTTTCAAACTTGTGGCCCACAATGAGCATTTTTATGGCCTGCTCAGTATATTGGCACACAATATATAATACATCAAAATTTTTACTGAAATAGGAAATATAGTAGCAGAGAAAAAAGTTTAAGTGTCATATTTATGTAAATATTAAATTTTATTGTTCTTTTATATATGGTTATTACAATGTATTATTTGAAATAAACCTACATTTTTCTATGAATATTGTTTTTCTTTGGTTTTCCACCTTAAGTTAAACCTTGATTATTTGGCTCAAGTCAGCCCTTAAGTTTGACACTCATGGTGTACACCATTATAAAGCCACCACCAACATATACACTGCCTTGTTGACATAGCTTTATGGGATCTGGATGACATTCGAACCCTAACAATAGCTCAAACTAACAGGAATCGTAAAGGCCTTATCACATGTACACGTTTGGAGCAATTTTTGGTCCAATTCATGCAATTTTTACTCTGTTGCCATAGCAACAGCTTCTGAACAACTTTTTGCAGTGTGCTGAAAGAGTTGTTCCAAATAAAAGTTGCTTGAAATTCCAGCCAATGGGGTTCTTCAGCGCTCTACATCATAAACAAGATGGTAGTAACAATGGTAGTTGTGCATCAAATATGGCCTTTAATATTTTAATGGTATACAATATTTTAGCGGATTATAATATTTTAAACAGAATGGTGCTCCATTTCTGTTTATGCCCATCAACAAAAGAGCGAGTAAAATAAAAGAAATAATATTGAATGGTTGTTTTCAAAGCAGAAAAATTGGTGAGTTATGTTTCAATGTGGTGAAAGAGTGCAGCTGATGTCAGAGCACGTTTTGTTTACGGCAACCCTTCACCCTCAGATTGGGCAAAAAGTTCCACGAAAAATGTACATGTGATATGGCCTAAACTCATTTGACCAAGCAACACTTTCCCAGTTATTTGAGGTCCAATTGATATATTCATAAACCTAGCAGGAGCACTGCTGCCAATGGTGTATAGTTAGTAAAGGCAATGGAGTCCATCCCCCCCCCCTTCTATGATTATATATCATCAACACCAAATTTTGAGGACATATCTATGTTCCATACTGATTGTTCCTGTTATTGGTTGCAATGTTGTTTTTCTGGTAAAACAGATTACTTAACGAAAATGTAGCTAGTTTCAATCATTAAGTAGATGCAGTCAGACTGCATTATTCATAATGGGAAGTCATGCCTTAAATTACATATTCTTGACAGTGTGGATTGAAGAATGTTGAGTTCCCTAATAATTTCTGAAATTGAATGCCCTATGTACCTAGCTCCAACTACCAGTTGGCATTCAAAATCTATTATTTTCCATCATGCAGACAATCTTGTCAGAATATTTTTCAAAGGAATCACTTGAGCACAATTATACTTTTTATTAGCATTGCATTCTAAAGCAAAGCAAAGGCTAGTAGGAATTGGACGTTGTAATTTTGAATCTCATTCAAGCAACAAGGATGACACCTGAATTGGCACCATTCCAAGCCAACATAAAGACTTTGAATCAGAGCTTCAAACCAGAACTGAACCAAAAAAAAATCTGTTTATTTTGGCTCAGTATATCTTCAGTTATTTTGTTACTGTAAGAAGAAAAAAAAAATCGATATTTTCTAATTTAAAATCAACCATATAATTATTATTATATGTACATTACATCTCAAATTCCTGTTTGGATGTTCACTAGTACTTTTCTGTTTCAACTTCGCTCGAAACTACTTGTAGAAGGCAAATTTAATTCAATTGAATGAACTAGAAATAGATGATTTAAGATAAAAAATATGCATTATTCAATCGGAATTGAACCCCAAACCATTATTTTTGTCGGAACGAAAATTGGAACTAAATCAATTGAATTTTTAGTTGAACTGGAATGAAAAAAAATTAAGAGTTTGAAGCTTTGCTTTGAACCATGCTGGATTTATCAAATGCATCAGCTCTTGATTTGACTCAATAATAACAATACTGCTTATGAGCTTGCGACAATGACCATTTGACTTCTAAGCCCACTAAGAATACACAGAGCATTTATATATATATTTTAGGCAATGCTACTGAAATCTGGATATTTGTGCATATGGCTATTAAATAATGTTTGGCACACCAATGCATAAAAACAAAGCATCACAAAAAAGTCAATTTTTTTTCTTTGATAGAACATTAATACAGTTGAACTTTTTTATTAAAATTATTTAAAAAAAATCTTTCTAAATCTAAGATATTGATAGATTTTAGAACAAATTATATTCAAACCTCATTAATAAATTGATAACAGGAAACAGAAATTTCGGGCTTTAAATACATAGCCAAAAATTTAAAGTGGCTATTAGCATGTTAATGCTATTAACCTCTTAACTGCCACTGGTGTATATATATTAGGTTTTGAACTGGAACTGAAAAAACCGTTATTTTGGTTTGATATATTTTGTCATTTTGTTACTGTAACCAACCAAATATTTTTTAATTTAAAGTCGATGATATAATTATTATCATTACCATGTACATTGCTTCTCAATTTCCTATTTTGATGTTAACTAGTACTTTTCTGTTTCAGTTTCGCTTAAAACTACACGTAGAAAGCAGATTTATTTCAATTGAATGAACTAAAAGAGTATAGATGATTTAAGATAAGAATACACATAAAATTATTCATTTGGAACTGAACCCAAAAGTTTTGTCAAAATGAAAATCTGAACTGAATCGATATATTTTTTTATTTGAACCAGAACAAAACAAATTACGGTTCAAAGCCCTGATATATATGTTGTTCTAAAGTACGATCTTTTCTTTGCGCTGCTGTCAGTAAAGCTATTACGAAGGCTTTAGAATGAAATAAAATAACCTAGACAGTGTTTGTAAAGGATTAACTTAATTAAGATAAAAATTTGCTGATTTATGTCTTTTATCCCCCCCTCCAATACACTTGCATGCTCACAAGTCTATGTGAAAAACAGTGGCATTGGTCAGCGAATCAATTAACTTTGAATTGGCAATTACTGAATTAACAAAGAGAAATTATTTTTCTTTAAAACAGAACTTTAACCCTAGTACTACACCTGGCTAATTTTTTATACATTGTATTCATGCAAAAATTATAAAGCCAAAGTTGTGCAAATCCTTCCCAAATATGTTCTGTTTTCCTTATTACTAATAAACACCACTATTTAAATGAGTTTTCAAACTGAATAACTGTATTCAATATACTGATAAATATCAATATTTTTTTAACAGCCAAAATTTTTTAATTACTTTTTGAACCTTATACCCTCAAATTAATAATTAACATTGTCACAAATTATGTTTTATAACTTAAGTTCTTAAATTTTAAAAGATTTATTGACTTAAGATAGAAATCTAAAAGAGAATTGTAAGGTACTGTTTGTAGCACTAAATATTTTATTGTATGGATTTACTGAATAAGATTTATCTGCAATTTTTAGGCATTACTTAAAAGAATTCAATTTTTTAGACAATGATTTAATTCTTAATAAAAAAAATTCTAAATACATATTTGACTGCTAGAAATAAAATGTTAATCTTATCAACAGTATTTCAATTAATAATACTATCAAATTGATACAATACTATTGCAAAAAATATCAGAAAAAAAAATTGTTACCTTATACGTTTTTTACAACACATGAATTCCAATGACACCATGACTGTACACTATTTGATAAACTTATCATACATTTTTAAAATTAAATTAATGTAAAAAAAAATCCTACCTGAGTATCAGATGCTTTATTTTCAAGAAGTTTTTGAAGCCAGTTATAAACTATCTTTGCAGATGATATACTGAGCTCTTGGTTCGATACAAAATTGTCATTTCCATCATTTGCAACAATGCAATCTTTTAAATTATTTAAAATATGATTTATAGTAAATGATCCATCAGTTCCATGAGTTTCCAATACATTAATAGGAAAAAAAGTATTTGTCTGATATAATTCAGTGGAAATATTTGAAGGCCTGTTTACAGAATTTTTTTCTAATGACTGGATTTCTATTTCATGATTTGTAGCTGTAAAAAAAAATTTAAGATTTCTTTTTAAATATCAAACAAAAAGAATATTTCCTTAATAAACACATTTAAATTTCCAAATTTTCAATTAAAAACCTCAAGAAAGAATTATAATGAAAATAGAGCATAATAGAACAAAGTATTAAAAAGAAAAGCCACTAAAAATATTTAAACAAGTGGTTTAAGTTTTTACAAGGTGGCCTCTTTGCTCCTTTTCAAATGTCATTTTTTTTCCAAACATTACACAGAAAAATATTTTTTAAAAAAAATTTCATATTAAAATAGCTCAAATTACAAAAAAACTACCACAAAACAGCCTTTTCCCTAGTTTCCTATAAAATAAATCAAAATGACCTCCTTTTTGACACTGTTTTCAGTTTAAACGATCAACCTTTTTAAGGCAAAGAATAAATCTTGTATATAAACCTTATAACAATTCAGAAAACTTCTAAAAAGGGTTCACAAGTATATTACAGCAGAATACCATTGATTTACAAATAGACAACAGAAAAAATTATACCAGAAAGTATTTTAAGGAGAAAAAGAGCATAGGCAAGTGCATCTCTCACAGAGCTTTCCTTCAAAATAAATAAAATTTTCCTTACTACAACTGACAAGGGCAGGGCATGACTAAGGGAATTCAATTTGGGATGAGACTTGATATAATAGCAGCACTCCATTAGGGTGCTCAAATCTCAATGTAATTCCGCCGAATGGTCAGTCAATTCAGAGAAAATAGCCTTCGAAATTCATGTGCTTAGCTTTTATACAATAAAGTTGTAACTATTTCTAGCGACCGAATGGCACAGTTGTCAAAGCAGCTGCTTTATACGTGAAGGGACGGGGATCGAATCGCGCAGTGAGTTTTTTTCCCAATTCATTTAATTACACTAGGCAACACCAAAAATGTTTTGGGCTCAAAAATAGTTTATTATGAATTATTTTGGCCCGCTTAACACGAAAATCACCATAAAAATTTCAGATTAGCTCGTTTAAGAATCTGAACTCCTCCTTACTCATATAAAGCTGTATTTTCACTCATATTTACTTTCTATTTTTAATCTTTGTGATGTTCATTTTAGAGAGTAGATGGAAGGGCTTGCCTCAGGATTGATTTTTTAACTCTACAAAAGGGGTGTAACAGTGCCATCTCTTCAGGTGTATTTTGAGTGTAACCTAGAGCGCCAGTAAAACAAAGAACAGACAATAGTGAACGATTCAAGTGATATTTGCTGTTTTTCAAATTACAACTCAAGCTAAATCAATTCAACTACATTTAGGTTTGAAAGACTGCTTGTACCAGTAACCCCATGGAACAACTATGTTGTACCAGAAAGTGTTAAAAAGCAGTTTCACTTAAATAGATCACCCAAATTTTTACATTTTTTGTGTTCAGATCAGAATGCCACGGAACTGTGTTAATAACCCCAACAACTTCTGTTGTGTTTATAGTGAAATGACTTTTGCAGCCCAGAAGCAAAGCAATACAGCCCATTTGTAAAGACAGCTTACTTCCTTTACTTAGGAGTGAAAATAGGTGAACAGGATAAACCATGGATCTAACACATATAATGTAACTCTTACTCAGTGAGACTGCGAGAGTGTCAGGGTGGGAAAAAATGTGTAATGCAGTTTGCTGTACCCATAGTTTGTCAAGAGCCAACTAATCATATCGACAGTTGTTATTTCTGTATGATGCCCCCCCCCCCATGAACATGGGTTGGTTAAGAAAGAAGAAAGACCATTTGCAGTATCCATGCATTACATCAGCTGGTTCCTTCAGCTGATATGCCAATTCCTGGCTCACCTAAAAAGTGAGATTGTAAAGGATTTATGTTGAGAAGAAGAATTCATTAGACTTGGGACATCCCAATGACCCAAATTTCTAGGCAGAAGATTTGAATGAACCCCACAGACTAAATAGAGCAGAATTGAGTGACCTCGTAAAAGATCTTGACTTGCCAAAGCAGAAGGCAGAGCTTCTGGCATCCAAACTGCATCAATGGAATCTACTTCTACCAGGTGTCAAGATTACAGAGTACAGGACTCGTGAAGAGTCTTATTTCTTTGAGAAGAAAGAACGCTGGGTTGCATGTATTGGCATCAAGACGACTTGATTTAGACTTTTCCAAGCTTAGTTTGAAAGCAGTATTACTACACAAAGGCAACCTTTTTCTTTCCATTTCCATCGCACATTCCATTCATGTGAAGGAAACTTATGCAGATGTGAAATTCCTTCTAGAGTTAATAAAATACAAGAATCATAAATGGCAGATCTGTGCTGACTTGAAAGTCATTGCTTTACTCATGGGATTATACTATACCAAGTACTGCTGTTTTCTGTGTTTGTGGGACAATAGAGATGGAAAATCACACTACATGCAAGACAAATGGTCGTCTAGAAATCTAAAATCCAGTGATAGAAATGTCCCAAATGATCCTCTAGTAAACTCAAATGACATTCTGCTTTCACCCCTGCACATAAAGCTGGGATTCATAAAGAATTTTGTGAAATCCATGAACAAGGATGAAGAAGCTTTCCAATAACTTAGATTGAAATTCCCAAGATCTAGTTATGCAAAGATTAAGGAGGAAATCTTCGTGGGCCCTCAAATATGAAAAATCATGAAGGATCCCACTTTGGATCAAATTCTGGATGGGAAAGAGAAAGCAGCCTGAGAAGCCTTTAAAAGTGTTGTACGAGGATTTCTAGGCAGCAAAAAAATTAGAACTATCAACAGTTGGTGAAAGGACTCCTACATAATGTCCATGACCTAGGATGCAATATGTCTCTAAAGATCAATTTTTTACATTCCCATCTTAATTTTTTCCCTTAAAAACTGTGGAGCTGTAAGCGATGAACACGTTGGAAGGATACAGCAAGATATAGCAGCAAAGGAATGTATATATCAGGGTCATTGGGATGAGTCAATGCTCACAGATACTGCTGGACAGTTATAAGTGATACTAGGGTTTCACCCATACAAGAGGCAATCCAAAAGGAAATGTTCAAAGGAAATAAACCAAAAAATTCTGATTTCTGATATGAACACTGTTTCTTGAAACATAACTTATATTATTGCATTTATTAGTTAGTAATGTTTTGTTCTTCAAATTTACCCTTAAATTAATGGATGGGCTGTGATATATCTTAAAAACAAGAGCTAATTAATAAATTTTATTTACATATTCGTTCTTTTCAACCCAAAATTAGTAACAATAGACTATTTAAAACTAGGAAACAGACAAAAAGTTATTTTTTTGTTGTCTAGTGTTATTTTTTAAAATTAAATAAGTTTATTATTATAAAACATGTTGTATGTAATTATTTTGTATTTTATAATGTAAAAAATTACTGTAATTATATATATTTTTTATATTAGTAAATAATAATAAAATATATAAAATATCAAATGATATTTAAAATAAAAATTGTTTACAAATAGTTTTATAAATGTGAAATACAATATATTATAAATAAAATATTAAATTATATATATATATGTATGTATATATATCACATAACATAATCTAGGGGCTGTGGGTAGCCTAATGGTTAGAGCATTGGACTCCAAACCAGGAGGCCTGGGTTCAATGTCAGATTCCATCAAATACCCTCCGAGTACACACAGAGAACATGCTCATTAAATCAGTGGGACTGAAAGTCTTGTGGGCGGTTGCAGCAGATACCACAGTTGCAGGGGGCTGGAGAATATTTCCCCACCTGTTCCATGCCTAAATTGAGGAGGTAGAGATAAGTGGTGTCGCCATCTATTGTTTAGAAGTCCAACCTATCTCAGGCTGGGGCAACTTTCATTCCTTCCCCTCGGGAAGGACACAATAACATAATCTATAAAATATATTATTATTACTATTATTAAAATTATTTAATAATTAATATAATAAAAATAATATATGTCCTTTTTAAATAAATTTATTTAATTTGCAGATAGGTTTCAAGTCACACGGATGATCAACTTTTTTTTTCAATTCATTTAATTATTTAAAATTAAATTTATTAAAAAAGGCCTTATTAAATATTTTATATTATAAAAAAATTAATTTAATAATAATAGTAATGTGTGTGATAAAATATTTTATACATTATGTTATGTGATTTATTTATGTGTGTATGTGTATATATAATACATTGTATTTCCCATTATAAAACTATTTGCAACTAATTTTTTTATATCAAATATCATTTGATATTTATATATTATATATTTTACTATAAATATTACTTATTAATAAATAAAAATATAATATAGTAAATATTTATATAATTACAGTAATTTTTTACATCATAAAATACAATATAATACTATGCCATATCATTGAATATTTAATAAATATATTTAATTAAAAAAATAAATTAATTGGGGAAAAAACTCGCAGCGCAATTCGATCCCCGTCCCTTCGCGTCGAAAGCAGCTGCTTTGGCAACTGTGCCATTCGGTTGCTAGAAATAATTACAACTTTATTGTATAAAAGCTCAACATGAATTTTGAAGGCTATTTTCTCCGAACTGACTGGCCATTTGGCGGAATTACATTGAGGTTTGAACACCCTAATGGAGTGCTACTATTATACCAAGTCTCATCCCAAAATGAATTTCCTTAGTCGTGCCCTCCCCTAGTGAGTGACACCTCTTGCTGTCAGTGATCAGTCATGCAGTTTTGAAGAAATTAAGTATGTTTCTTCAAACATGTTTAAATTAAAAGCAATTTAAGTTAGAGTATTGAAAAATGGAGAAAGTTTTTAACAAAATTACCTAAACAAATATACCTTCATGTGTCCACATAAATGGATTTCTTAAAATGAGTTGCAAACCAACACTTAGAAACTTTAAATATTTTTTATTCAAAAATAAGAGAAATATTGTCGGAACACATGTGAAAAAACTTTATAAATATGTACAAAACAGTTAGATGGAAGTGATTTTTAATCAATTTTGATTTTTTCTCACCATTTTATTCTTTTTTTAAGTACATTTTTGAAAACCTTTTTTCAATTCTTTATAGGTTTAGAAAAGAGAATTTTTTTAAGATCAGAAAAGAGGTATCAAGAGAAAATGAATTTCGCTCTAAGAATAAGTTTAGCATTGAAAAAAATCTTCACTTTAAGCAAGGATCCTACTAGTTATAAGCAAAACATCTGGATAAATTTTTCAAGATTTTTAGGGGGGAAAATTGAATTATTTATACATGAAAGTTATTTGAGATATACATTTTCCAAATTGTGCTTGAACCATTCATAGATGTACTTCTGGAAGGAGGTTAGAATTCATTTTAATGAATTATTCAGAAAAGATCTTATCTGATTCAAATGAATCCTTTAACTTTAAATATTAAGATAAATATATCCAAGATGGTTATTTATAATGAATTCCCATTGAGAAGAACATAGAGCTGTTCTTTTGAAAGCATAGAACTATCTTCCCATACCTCTAAAAACAATATATATAATTTCTACATTATACTTCTTCAGACAATGGTGCAACAGGAAACACATTCCAGGGACTTTCTTAAAATCTATATATGTATACTACATTCAGTCAAGGAAGGGCTCTACAAAAATATTCAATTCTTAAATATAGCAAAATTATATACTTTTTACTAAGTCTTAAAATTTATAAGTATTTAGAAACTCATTCTATGGGGGGGGGGGGACAATTCAAAGAAGATCTTAATTTAGTTGATGAAAAATATAACTGTAAGAAACTTTACAACATGAACATAAATTTAAAAATGGATACAAACTAATAACAATATATTTACCTGCTATGATATCATCCATTTGTTCCAAAGCTGCAGCCAGCACCTGACTAGCATCAAGAGTTGTATCTCTAGACTGAGCATCAGGTACCAAAAATGGATTTCCTCCATACATATCTAGATTACAAAGATCTGGAAAGCATTTTAATAAATTAGGCAAAAAATGCATTAATTTTAAACTACATTTCCCATATAGTTCGCAGTTATAAAAGAAAGTTCACAAAATCATTTAAAACCAGTCAGCTAGGCAAGCTATCATTTAACTGAATTCTTTAACACCAACAGATAAAACAAAGGTAATAAAATCCATTAATTTCAATAGCCATTTAAAACAGTATGTATGATGAAAAGTGATGAATACATCTTTCATGTTAACTTTCATAAAAAGACTATAAAATATATAAATTTTTCAGTATTTTTTTATTATGAGGAAAATAATTTTATTCACTTTTTTAAATCTTTGAGATTTTTACTTACTGTTTATGAGATAAAATTTTAAAATTTAAAAAATAAGTCTCCACAGACTATTAGAACTAGTGAAAAGTTTCTGTGACCAATGCAAAATAATTTGCTTTCTGATACAATAAAGATTAAAATCTTTAGCAATAATGATTGTTTAATTAACATTGTACTTTCATAGTAACTAAGAGGGGTATTGACCATGGACTTCCGAACTTTGAGCCACAGTCATGCGAGGAGGATGACACCCTGAGCTAGCATAACATTCTCCAAACTTCCATACCATGTCATTGTGAGTATTTTGAGTTTCAAAATATTTGATGCATATCTGCCCTTCTACATGGCAGGACTTCAGTCGAACCAGAATTTGAACTTATGACCTTGACTGAAATATCAGCAACTTTCAATTTTGTAAACATGACCACCCAGCTTAGTTCAGCTTTTTTTCTTCTTTAAAAAAAAGGTTAAGAGAATTGTTTTAGATAATTATTAATCAAATAAACATTGAAAATCATGATAAAAGATCTCAACATGAACTCTATTACACAGTTGATTATTTTATAAGCATATTATTGTTCATAATATTAGATGGAAGCATTCCCTCCGATTCAGAAAATGTTATCAGATTCTATGGATACAAGCTGATAAAAGACAAATTGTTGATAATTGTTTCAATTTGATTAAAGTATTGATTGTAGATTTGTATATGTACAGCATTAAATGCAATATTATCTATTCAAAAGTTATGTTTGCTTCGTAAAACTATTTTGCTTGAAATGACTAATTTTTTTTAAACCCAATAATTACAAAAAAAGAAAAACCCTCCACGGAATTAATTGATAGAATTTACATCAAAGGAAGCTTAAATTTAATAATTTTGTAAAGCTTGTTTAAAAATTATGAGAATATTCTAAAATTATTCAGTTTGCAAAAATACTCAAACATTGATTCAAAATTTTGAATTCTCTTGTTCCCAATTCTTAACCAAATCACAATTTTCATCAAAATCTTCTACTAAACTTTAAAAAATCTAAAAATTTCAATACTTTATTATATTTTTAAAAAATACTCTTATAAAACCTGAATGTCTAAAAGAAAGTTCAATGGTTAAAAAAATTTAAAACAATGGCAATAGCAAAAATTTCTTTCAGTGATTGAGTGAATATTAATGTTGCACTATTCAGCTCTCAAGGGCTTTTGGCAATGGACTTCGTAATTTTAAATCATGGTCAAGTGATGAGGACAACACCTGAGCTGGCACCCCATCTCCAAACATCCACACCACACCAATGGGAGGACGTTTGAGCCTCCATATATTTAACCTGCATCCATATACCTCTACATGGTGGGTCTTTAGCAGTACTAGGCTTGAACTCATGACACCCTGGCCACAAGTCCATTACCTTGACTACTAGGCTACCACAGCCTAAAAATTTCTTTCAGAGGTTCAAGGAAACATTTTGCAGAAATTATATTCTTCACATGTATACTAATTTCAAATTAAGACTGAGCTAAATGCATGCAATAGTCTATTAAAAACTGATCTCAGAATCATGATTTGATAGTTTATTAATATCCCACTCTCGGAGCAACATGAGAATTATAGGCGATGGACCTTGTTATTTTAAACAACAGCTGAGGGCTAAGGTTGATAGCCAAATTGGCAATCAACTTTTCAAACATCTTCACCCTACCCTTGTGAGGACTTTAATTCCTAATAGATTTAACATGGAGGTTTCCAATTGTCTCAGAACCTATGATTTGCACTGCCTCAACACTGGCTACAAGCTTACACCATAACCACTTGGTTACCACAGCCATCTACCCCTAATACTTTCAAACCATGGCATAAGATATTTTGAGGTCACTATTAACATTTAATCTTTACTACACAGTTTCTATTATCTTATATAATGTACTTCTGGGACAATGAACTTTCAGTAAAGTACAAGTACTAGTACCAACAAAAAATTTCTAAATGTCAGAAAAGAAATACAACTTTAAAGAAGCTGCACTTATATGTTTAAAAAAATATGGTACTTTTCCATTTTGACAGTGTAGGTGATAAAGTTTCCAAAACGATACAACTGACATCAAACGGAATATTCCAACTAGTAACTTCTTATCGCCACATTTTTAAAACAAGTCACAGACTTTTCTAAGAAGTTATGCCTATTTTCTAAATACATCCAAAATGAATGAAAAAACTATGAAAACTTGGGCTTTGCCTGGAACTGTTTTTATGTATACTGTGTGTTGTCATCAAAAAGTCTGCTTCGCAAGATTTGCACAGGCGAAATAGAAAAGTGCCAACAATACTTAAGTTAGAGGGAAATTTTATCCATTTAAAGTTTTTAAGTATTTATATATTCTTATTTTTTTTTAATCATATATTCTGGCATCTAAGGGGTGCCCATACTTTCAAAAACCAAGTTTTTTCAGTTTTAGATATATTTGCCATATAATGCAAAGCTTTTTTTCAGAGATACCTGAAATATACATGAACAATGCTCTTATCTTTTGAAATACAGAAATAATGTGCAAGTGCATGATAAAAGTATGGAATGAAATTAAACCTGAACTAATTAAAAAATATATTTAAAAGATGTAGAGTGTCATTTCTTTTAAATAATCAATATATGTAGAAATCTAATTCTTTTAAGCCCATTCTTTCTTCATTTTTATATCTGCTGTAAAAAGTGCCCCTGTAAAATTCAAGCCTATCTTTTATGTTAACCCTTTAACTGCAGAGAAAAAGTTAAGCAATTCACACTCCCAATGTGCCAACATTTTTCACAGATACACAGTTATGTATTGTATTAGGGGAAAAGAAATAAGTCCTTCTCTGGAACAAGTAAATTCTTTGCAAACATTGTGCAGGTTATTGTAATGCATTCCAAAGCCTTCAGAATAGTTTTGCTGACAAAAGTGTAAAGGTTCACACTTCAGAAAGGTGTATATATACACCAGGTGTAGTTAACACACTGGGGCTAAGCAAGGCGTACATGGTGTAAGTGTGTGTGCACGAGTTTATTAATGTTGCACAGTAAACGAACACAAGGGCTATTAGCAATGGACCTTTTAATTTTGAGAACCATGGTCAAGTGATAAGAATTGCACCTGAACTAGCACCCCCTCTCCAGTTTACCACACCATGCCAACGGATGGACATTCAAACCAAGGTAGATTTAACGTGCATTAGCCCCTCTACATGGTGGGTCGTCAATGGTAATAGGCTTGAGCTTATAACACCAGCCATGAGTTTGGGACCATACCCACCAGGTTATCATGGCCACATATGCACATGGCAGTTAAGGGTTAAAAGTGCTTGTTATATGCTAGAATATGATGACTTCAATGGGCTTCAACATAAATTACAATACTCATTAAAAATACAACAAATATTCTTACAATGTACAAAACAAATTGTAATGAAATGAACATACAAACAATTCGCATATAAATAGCCTAATTATCTAATATGTAACAGATACATTATGCGATTTATCAAAAAATCCAGTTCCAATTAACATTTGTTTCAGAAAATACTTCCATTATAAGTAAACATTGTTTGAAAATACAAATACTAGCCAGACATCAAGAATACAAAAAAATCTAGTCTCATATAATAAATGATGAATAGTTGTAAACTCACGACTTTTATACTAAAAATTTGTTAAGCAAAATTGTAAAAAATATGAGCAAATAGACATTAAACAAAATTTATAATGAGATTTTTTCAGCAGAATTGATTGACTGTTTTCTTTAAATTTACTCTTCAAAAATAACACCAGGGTTATTAATGACACCTCAGAATTTTTCATCGATTGTTTATTAATATCAGACTCGGAAGGAACACATGGGCTATTGACAACAGACCTCATAATTTTGAGTCCTGATCAAGAAAAAGCGAAAATCTTCATAATTTTGAACCATGGTTAATTGATGAGGCATACCTCCTTAGGCATGGTTCTGACATAAATTAGACCGAGCTAGAACATCAACTTAAGAACTTGGAAGCTTGATAGATTTAACATGCATCAGCTTCAGAACATGACAGCCTTTAGAAGGACAAGATTTAAACCTGATAGCATCTGCAACAAGGGCATTATTCTATCAACTAAACATTTTAAGAAAGTAGCAGTTTTAACATTTATTTGGAAGAATAGAACAGATTAATTTAATTATTTGATCTCACTAACAGAATTTTAAAATTTTAAAGCATATTAAATTGTATAAGCAGTTCGTTGAATAAGTGAAAAATCTCCCTAAATCATCAAATAAATTGAATCATTCGTTGGATTTCTCAGTACCGAAGATATGCATATATGGAGCTAAAATTCTTTTTATAAAAGTTTACTTTAAAATTTTAAAAAAGGTCATAATTACATACATTTCAACCTGTTTCGAACTCGTATTCAAATATGAAAACTAATAAAAGCACTGAAATAAATTTTTTTTTTATTTTGGGAGAAAGGTGAAGAAATTTAATAATAAAAGAATAATGAACTCATAGATGTGCACATAAAATTTGACAGATTAAAATTAGCAGTTTTAGTGACAGCTCTCTTGAGCAACAGATTTTATTTTACTCGGTAAGTATATTAAAGTTTCATATAACAAAGGCTAATAATATGCAAGTCGTAAATTACTATACGTTTAATAGCATAATCTTTTATAAACATATCTACAGCTGACAAACAATGAAATTAATTAGAATTCCATATTATTCAAACTCATGTAATACATACCTGTCATGTTCTCCGAATGAGGTAAAAATGGAATGTTAGAATTTTAAAACATAAAACTTTGGCTGTGACAAAACTTAAAAAACAATGTTTTCAAAGTTGCGACTACTAGTAGTTACGGTTACAGATAAGAGTGACGGAAAGATATGATTGATCAAAGAATGGTATCAGTTGGTTGAGAGTGGAGAAATACAACTCTATAGAGCAAAGGTCTGAGTGCAGTTCTTCGTAATAATGTGAGAACGTTTCATTGCCTTTTAGTTGGAAATAAGTGAGTGAGGAATAGAGTATGCACAAAGTTGAATGAAAATATGATCGTGGTTAATAGTTTAAAACCCATCACCATAATCAAAATTGGGATATACACTGAAAAATATTCAACTCTTTGATACGTTTATTGGAAATCATATTTTATATAAAGATCTTATAAACTGATATATCATATATTAAATAACAAAGTTATAATTTATAAGAATTCCTTCCCAATTATAAGGTAGGTAACCCTGTAGGATACAGCACCTGTAACCCATATGAAATAAGTTTACATTTTGTAAAATAAAACTCTCAGAAAATTTACGAATCACTGGCATACACAAGGGGGTATTGGTCGTGAACCTACAAAATATACCTACAGATTTTCATTTTTATCATAGAGCCCTCAGTGCTTTCATCTACGTATTTCTTAGAATGTAAATCTCACCTTTCTCATGAGAGAGATCTGTAAACACTACTGTTATAAAATGTATAAAAAGCTTCTAAAGATTCAATTTGATTAATACATTACGTATTTGTAATGCATGGATTACATATTTGTAATGTATGATAACTTAACTTCCAAGGAGAGGGGGAAAAAATGCAGGCTTTACTCAGAGTTTTCTTGAAAAATTCTACATGAAAGAATAAATTATAGTGTATCTCATTACCGGCTTATTCTTCCTCGGAGCGAAATGTCACTCCTCCTTCATTAAAGATAGAACTACAAACTAACCCATTACTATGCACACACACATTCTCTGGTTTTCAAAACTTTTATAAGAAAATTAATATAGCCAGCCGTGTAGAGATTGCATACAAAACAAGCGCACAAGGTCTCGAGTTGCTAAATGATTTTGGAAAAATCAGGATGAGGTTTCATCTCTTTAATGCGAATATACTTTTGAATATTATCACAAAGTGTTAATGTTCAAATGCATTTTTTCTCACTTGAATATTTATTAAATTTGATCATTAGTTACGATATGAAAAAAATTATTATTGTGATCAAAGTATTTCAAAATTCCAGTTTTGATATTGATTGTAAAAACTCACATATATAAAAGACCTTTCAAATTTTTTAAAAGAAGTATGGTGTATTGTGAGATTCAAATTTTTTTTTTTATAAATATCAATTTATTTTAAAGTTTTACTATGGATGCTAGAAAAAAGCAGACACACAAATTAAAGCCCAGATATTGAAACAGTACACTTTACAATAGTTATTATAGCAATATACAGTTTTGGGTTTCCCTTTCGATATTCCCCAATACTTCATGAATATTTTAAATATAATGTATAGGTAATCTGAGTTTTAATGTTTAAAATTCCAATCAGAGCGGAAAAGATTCTCAAGAACTCGTTTGTCTCAGCGGGTATGCTTTTTAATACCCAAGTTGACTTCTTGTTAAAATATTAATTATCTAAAATGTTTTCTCTAGAGACACTCTCCCAACTTGCAAGACAGCAGTCTTTTAAAATTTCTTAATATATAAATACCCCACAAGAACGAAAAAAAAATTACATCTTCAGACCTTTTTATTATAAGTGAGTCACAGAGGAACTTATGAAATAGTTTTAGCGAATCTCGTAAAATCAGTATAACAAAGTTAGATTATTGTAATTCAAAATTTAAATTTTGCACGTAAGCCGGGTGAGTCCAACATTTTAAATTCTCTGGCACATATTGGAGGTAGATGAACATAAATAAAAAATATACCAATTAGCTAAAGGGAAAAAACCCCGTGAAATATTTAATTAGTGTATTTAAGTTAAAAATTTACTAATTTATGATTTTTTTAATTATAAAATTAGCACTATAAAATTTCACTGAATTGTGTAAAGAAAATTTTTATTGAAATTATGGTTGTAAGGATAACTATAGAAATCATAAAATTAAAATGTGATATTTGGTATCTAACTTGACAAATTAATCTATCAATTTATCTAGTTCGATCAAAGCGATTGATTTTTTCTAGGAGTTTCCAAGGTGTTTATTCAAAATTGGATATAAATTCTTACAAATATACGTACTTCCAAACAGCTATCAATATCACAGACTCGTGGCGGCGTGTCATGAGTTCGAGTTTAGTGCCACTGAAGACCCGCCGTGTATGGGCGCTGATACTGGTTAAATCTGTCGAGGCTCAAAGGTCCTGTTGGTGTGGTGTGGAAGGGGAGAGAGAAATGCCAGCTCAGGTATCCTCGTCACATCACCTTGGTTCAAAATTTCAAGTCTGTCATCAAAAGCCCTCGAGTAGTTCAATAGTGCGATGTTAATATTCACTCTCTCACTCACTCCAAACAGCGATTATATGAATAATACATGATTGTGCCCCCCCCCCACGAGGAAACTTGTCTCTAGATAAGCATGATTTAATTTCAACAAACAGCCAAATCAAATCAAAATATCAAATTTCTCTTTAAGTCGGATCTCAGATTGTAATTTCATTTAAAAATTTGCTGGAAGTATATTTATTAAAGATTATTTTTTACGAAAATTCTGAAATCAATTTTGATATTCTGTATCAAATCTAAAACTGTGTGTCACTTCTCTCCCTCTATTTTTAGGATTATGTTTGATCAACGTGTTGTGTGAAAACTGTAAATTAAATAAATTCAGAAATAAATAAACACTTTTAGTTTGGCCAGTAATAATTTCAATTTTATTTGGAATGCGTTTATTGTTTGAAATATTTTACTGTTGAGTAATTCTTACCTTGAAGACTTGCATTTATTTTCAATCAGCACAATTAAATGTAGTAAAAATACCAAATCTGCAAGCAGTTGGCATCGTCCCGTTCTGGCATCGAATCTGCTTTCAATATAAAAATATTATTTTATTTTATTATATGGGTCTTTTTTTAACATTAAACTTCAATTGAGTCACCTTACTCTTGTAAAATATGATATTGTCACACTCAGCATCCAAACTTTTGTGAAATTTCTTTGTAACTGACAATCAGTCACACAAATCCCGAGTCCTTATAAAATTTCCAGTTTTGACTATCAACATACCATAACTCATTTTAAGCTTTTTTGATATATTTTGTAAAATTTCGTTCAAAGAGTTTTCAACAGTACTGTGTCTTCTATTAATTTTACAAATTGTTCTTAATTCATACTCCATTCGTAACTACACCAGATATGTTAGCAAGAGACAAAGATAATCACTATTTTATAAAAATCTCTTATTGTGTCTTTTAATCATTTAAGACTTAGCAGTACACATGATGTACCGCAAATTTTTTCTCTCTCTTTTACTTGGCTGTGGTACAACTGCTGTACCAGTTGATTCAGAGACAGTTCATCTCAGAGACATCTTTGAATTAGTTCTGAGATTTCATATCATTTTCGTATTTCTTACCAGGGCAAGTTACATCTGCCATGTTTTCTATGAGTTTTTCTCCATACATTCCTTAAGAAATTTACTATCAGAAAACGTTGGATTTCTTGGCAATTAAATTTACGATTACTTAACAGGTCTTCCCAACAGATTATGTACGAGTTGTAATGTCATTAAAAACTTTTGTTGGTATATCAGATCTCTTTTTAACACGCTTTTATAAGTTTCACTTGCATGTAACGGAATCTTAGAACTCGATTTTTAAACACTTAAAACGATCGGATTCATTCGAAATTTCGCACACTTATCAAGGACCGATGACAATATAATAATTTCATAATTTTGTTCCATTGTCCTTTTCAGGATCGTCAGGAATAAGGATAATTAGATTTGGCGACAATTCTATATACCCTTTCCAGGTTTGGCAACTTATTACATGTATCATTTTTAAATTTGGCAACTAGTTCCGTATACGATTTTCAGATATGGCGACTAGTTTCATACATCATTTCCAGATTTGGCGACTAATTTCAGATTTAGCGACTAAAAGAATAAGGTCTAACCCTGAAGCGAGTGTTTTGAATTTAAAGCTAATTATATGCACAGGAATAAAAAACACTTGCGGTTAATAGAAATAAAACAAACAAAAAAAGTATTATGTATCTGAGAAAGTGGAGGGTGGGTGTGTGTTAGCAATTTTTTACCATAATGTAAACATTTTTCTGAAAATGAAAATAAAAAAAAAAGCCTCGTGCATGTGAAAAAAATAATTTACGTTCCAACTACTAGATATTTATTTTTATAAAGCAATACGTTTAGAAGTGATGATACGAATTAACATTAAAACAATACGTTTAAAAGGGGATATCACGATTGACACTTAATATTATCATGCTTTTATTAACTCGCTTTCTTTAATGTCTGTCGAGGTGGAATTTTGTAATTGATTTTAAACTGTGTGACTTTCCGAGGAGCTAGAGACTTGAAATTTAGACCATAGCTCAGATGTGGATGACAGTGCATGAAAACGTGAAAAAAGAAAACAAAAACGAAAGGGAGGAATTTTATAATTTTTAGTCTGTTATAAAAACATGGTACATTAAAATTTTTTTTGATTCGAATTTTTCCTTCTTAACACACTTTTATTTGTTTGACCTGTTCAGAAGAGACAGAATCTAATATAACGATACGGGACTCATCCGAGGCCTCGAGAAACAGAGAGAATAAATACACTTTAGACCCGATAATAATTTTTCCATTGAAGAGCAAGACTAATTCCACAGCCACGTAATTCCAGGTTTAAATATCAAACTCAAGGATAAGTTCAACAATGAATAAATGATAGCTTAAAAAACACGCTTTTATTGTAGTTCGAACTAAAAAATGAAAAATAAATTATAGTTTGAAAAAAACTAAAAAATACGCTTTTATACTGAATCGAACTAAAAAGTTAAAAAATAATTCTTAATAAAGAATAAAATGATTTACGAGAAAATGAATGTCATTGGGGGGTAAAAGCGTGGGGGTGTTCTATAAATGTATCAATTGTTATAATTTCTAACTTTTATTCCGAAAATCTGAATTAGCGTAAAAATGTAGTACAAAGCAACCCACGCTTTTACCCCAATGACATTCCTTTTCTCGTAAATCATTTTATTCTTTATTAAGAATAATTTTTTTAATTTTTAGTTCGATTCAGTATAAAAGCGTGTTTTTTAGTTTTTTTCAAACTATAATTTATTTTTTAGTAATACTATTCTGTCTTACTACACTTCCTTCGATATGCATTCTATTTAGAGACATGTTACGTCTAATGCCTTTTTAAATGATATTCTTTAAAGGTAAGTTTGGAAACATGACAAATTAAGCCGAGGCCTCATTGTTCCATCTCAGAAAGATAATCTTCTGTTCCATTTTTCTTTTAATAACCTTATTTTATTGGATAACCCTTTTATTTGGACTCGGAGTTTTGTTGAGAGGCAGAAGCCGCTGAAATGAAAATTTGAAAAAATTATTCACTTGTTAAGTATTATGATAATGTTTTATTAAGTAGCAGAAATATAGAAACCAAGGCTCAAAAATGAAGCAGACAAATATATATGCTTATTTATCTCAAACCTAAAGCATTATAAAAGAAGATACGATTCAATATATAAATAATCACTTTATTTTCTTCACCCTGTTTACAGAAAAAATTAATTCATCCGTCTTGTTGTATAACTTTAGAGATGAGCAGTGCAAAAATAACAAATGAATTATCGAGTGACGCACAACTGCGCTCATAGTCACCTGATATTTAATAATAAAATTAATAATCGGTGTTCGTAATTTTCTTCGCTTTGCATTCGTTTGTAGGGTCGCATCAGTACTGATTTCGTGCCGCGAACTGGGTATCGATGATCCAAATTAGAGGCTTCCATATGGTGAGTATTACCTCCCGCCAAAGTGGGTGGAGGCGAAGAAAACTTTTAAGAAGGCGAGTGTTTATTAACATCGCACTTAAAGCAACACAAGGGCTATTGGCCACGTAATTTTGAGCGATGGCTGAGTGACGAGGACGACACCTGAGCAGGTACATCTTTATAACTTTCACACTACGTAAACGAGAGGACTTTGAGTGAGTGAGAGTGAGAGAATATTAACGTCGCACTGATTAGCAACACGAGGGCTTTTGGCGACTGTCCGTGTAATTTTGAACCATGGTCAAGTGACGCGGATGACACCTGAGCTGGCACCCCCTCTCCTAACTACCACACCACACCAACAGGAGGACGTTTGAGCTCTCGACAGATTTAACGTGCATCGCGAGAGGACTTTGAGACACGACAGATTTAACCTGAACCACTTCCTCTACATGGCAGGTCTTCAGCAGCACCAGGGCTTGAACTCTTGACACGCTGGACGCGTGTTCATGAAAGGACCACTAGGATACCGTGGTCAACCGTAGCTGATGCACTTCAAATTTGCCGAGACTTAAAGTCCTCACGTTGGGATAACTTGAAGGTTTGAAAAGTGGGGTGTCAGCTCAGGTGTCGTCCTCTTCCCTTGACCGAATTCAACATTTTAAAGTCAGTGGCACTGTGTCTTAATGTAGGTTTGGAGTGAGGTTTTAGCAAATAAACGAATCAAAATCACTTGTGAAAGATTTATGTGTGTGTGTGGATTTTTGATGTTATACTTCTTTTGGCGCGATAGGGAAAAATGATGAGAGTAAATTTTTTCGATGCGCGCGCTCACCATTTTCTAATAACTGGAAGTTACTGAGGGATCTTGTCTATTGTCGATCGAATTGGCGTGCCCCTCACATGTATTTGATATCTATGTGCTTGTGGTTGGGATAAGGGAGGGCTTGCACACTTAAATATCAGTCCTCCATGTTTTCCTATGGGGTAGGAAATTTTCTAACATGCCAATTTTTTGATGTGAGGGGACTGATATTTGGGAGATCGTAATAACTATTGGGCGGCATCCCCCCGGTGCATTCCCCCCTCTAGAGCTTTTTGGCCAATATCTCGGCACCCGAGCCTCACAATCCATTCAGACCTGGCTCATTCGATTCCTCTCTGTCTGCTCTTTCAGTTATTATAATTTCATGCTCTCATAGGGCTATTTCTTCCACAGTTTTTAATTGTTTAAAACTTTTAAAACTTTTTAAATTTGTTTAAACTCACAATATCTTGGCTCTTGTTTGAGTCTTGGACTTGAGAATTGAACCAACTATTCTACTCGTCGAGACCCATCCAGTCACCTACTTCATTCCCATTGTGTAGGCATGGAGAGGGCTTAAGCACTAAAATATCATGCTGCCATGTTAATCCTATGGGGAAGAAAAAATTTCACCCCCCTAAGGAATTGAGCTTGGGACTTGATTTTTGGAGGTCCCCCATATTTCGTATTAGCGTGAGCATTACGGGGAATTGGCCCCTTCCGGTGCTCCCCCCCCCTACAGGGCTTCCCCAGTAATAACTCAAATCCTATGCTACCTTGGTCGACCTCACCGGCTGGATTCGATTGTTCGCCCTATGAGAATCCCTGATATATTTTTTTCAGAACAATAGCCCATTTCTTCACCCATATTTAACATTTTAAATTTTTAAGTTTTAAATTTTTTTAAATCCCGCAGATTTCCAAGGATTTTTGAGCTTCGTTAATGAAACTCGGACTATAGGTTCTCCTCGTTGAGCTTTTTCATCTGTTATAATTCGTGTGTAAATAGTGGGCCTAGGGAGGCGTTATCACTAAAATTAGAATCTCCATGTTATTTCTATGTGGTTCGAACTTTTGATGACGTCACGATATTATAGAGATAGAAGGATGAAACTTTGGGATCACCTACTACACTGCGTATCGTTAGGATGTACGTGACCTTTTACGTCACAGTTGCTTCCACCTCCCAGGGAGAGTTAGTTTCGTTTTCCTTTCCAAAGCTAGCGCCGTCCCATTTGCAACTACAGACTCCGGATCGGTTCGAATGGATTCCTCTTGTGTTTCCCCAGAACCAGGTCGAGTTTCGAGTTGGTGGGCGCACTGCTTCTATTTTATTTAATTGTTTTAAATTTTTTTTAAATTACCATAACTCGGGGGCTTTTTAGGCAGATGTCTTAATTTTCTCCGGAACAATTCTTCCCACCGAGACATTCAATATGAGGTCTCAGATATCACATTCGGTTCACCTCATCTCCAGATACAGTCTTCCGAACCCCCCCCCCTCCCATGTTATTGGTTCTATTGTCCTTGCGCGGGGGTGCTTGAATTTTTTAAATCGTGATTATATCTCGGGTTTGGCTGATCCGATTGACTTAAGGTTGGTATCGTTCAACTCTGCTCGTGACCGCCTTTCGTCCTTAGCCCAGTTTGCCCTGCTCAAGATTTTTTGAAAGGTTTTTATTTTTATAACAAATACAATATTTTTTACAATTTATAAAGTACCTATAACGAGTTGATTAAATTTAAGTATTGTTTTGGAATATATTTTTTTAATAATGGGGGAATTGGGTTCCCCCTAAATGCCTTGTAGTTCGTAGGGTTTCTCAATTCAAACTGTGTTCCACGGAACCCTGGGGTTCGACGAGTCACAATAAAAAAATTGATAAGAAACTTATAAATATGCATGCAAAATGGATTCACGCTCTCTATGAAATTTGTATAATTATAAGTATCTAAAGCGCATCTTATTCACTAAAACTGAAAATTTTATTGATATATAATAACTTTATTTTGCAAAACTTTTAAAAAATTTATTGTAATATAACAGAAGAATATTAAAACACACACACACACGTTTTATCTTCGTATATATATACTTCCTACTAGACCTTAATTTTGGACATGAGTCCTTATGTATATTTAGACATTTTTAAGGAGAAAAAAAGGAAGGAAACGTGATAAGAGTGCAAAATGTTTTACTTAAGACTTTAAAAAATGATCTTAAAAAAGGATCATTTGAGTTCTATTATGTTTGGCAAGAGGCTAGTTAATTTCAATTTTAGAAGTAATTGTGAATTATCCTTTGATAAGTTGCTTCTTAGCTTATTTTTATTTGATTCCTTGAAGAGAATGTTTCTTTTCGCATGAATACGTAGAGTCAAATATTGCGAGAACTGCAAATACCGATTTTTTTTATTGCATTAAATGTTTTAGGTAAACTATTCCATGTATTAAATATTGTTCCTATTTTAGGCAGTTGTTCCATATAGCTGTCCACTTATGCTGGTAAATTAAATTAGATTTTTCTCAGATAAAATAGTAGTAAATTTTTTAACAGATAATTACAAATGAAAATGAGTAAGGGAAACAATAATTTTAATGATAATTATTTTTAATAACTTGGTTGAGACAGAAATTTGAAGAGTCGCAAATGTTTATGTAGAGTCGAATGATGTACCCGAAAGGCGGTTTGCTGATTCCTGTTTGCTGGAACATTATTTAAATTGTATAATTTTCTTTTAAAAACCAACAAGTTTTAACAGAGGGTTAGCGACTACTTTTTCTTGTTGTCACCAACACGAATACTGGCTATATTAAATAAAAGAATAAATTTATTGCAAACAGTAAATTCAATTTTAAAGAGGTTTCACATTAATTTCACTAATTTATAATGTTAGCAACTTGTATCAGCCATAATTCGGCGCATTTTCAGCACGTTTCCATATGTGTTCCAATAAGTTAGCAGTATAATGAACAGAAAAGTACATTACATTAAAACTAATCGCTATTAACAGACAGACGCTATTTGAAAATAACACGTCTATATTTTCGTCTAATATCAACGTGCGATACATGTCACTATATTTAAAAACTGCAACCGGTGTAAGTCAAAAATTGATATGTTTCTTATGTGTTTGGTTTCATGGTCCCTCTTACCAATAAGTAATAGGCTTAGAAGTAAAAGAACGAACAATATAATACTTTTTTAAGGTAAAATTTTTTGCCAGATCAAACAAAGTTATTGAGTTACGTTTATTTTTCACGGCAAAGTAGTTAACCCTAAAATCGTCTTGTGTGATTATTAAAGTCGCCATTCAGCTACTCGAAGGCTTTTGGCGACAGATTTCGTAATTTTGAACCATGGTCAAGTGACGAGGGGGACATCTGAGCTGGCACGCCCATCTCCTAACTTCCCTACCTAACCAACGGGAGGATGTTTGAGCTTGACAGATTTAACGTGCATCACTCCCCTACAAGATGGTCTTCAGTTATATTAAGTTCGAACTCATGACACGCTAGTCGCGAGTCCGTTATCTTGACCACTAAGCTACCTTAACCGTTAAAATTATCTTGAAAAGATATATTTTCAAGACACCCCTGACATGGTAGATTATTAAATAGCACAGTTTTACGCACAAAACGGTTACTAAATCACTTGATTTCTCATCATTAATCAAATCTTACAATTAGAAAAAAATCTCACATATAATTTACACCTGCCCGAACAAGTGAAACAAAAACAAACTCGTTGTGATTTGTAGATTTACAAATGACAAGGATCGCGCTGGGCAGGTGAAATTCTCGCTATAGTTTCGTCACATCGTATGCGTCATGCACCCTCTTGCGACCGATTGATAGCTAGCTTTTTCTGCGCACTTTTGCAATATTTAACGGCCCACGACTTTAAAAACTTTTTGATTATCATCTTCCTGGCTCTTACCGGGACGCAGATTGAGTATGGGTCTTATAGATTCTGGAATTTTAAGTTTGCTGATTTTCTCTCTCTCTTTTAGCAATTCAGAATTATTTACTGCAATTTCTGATCTCGGTTTCTCTTTCTCATCTTAAACAAGGGGAGATAGAAATAATCATGAGTTAGTCTGGAAATTTTTAAAATTGAGCATTTTGTTTCTCGCATTGTACTTAAGAGGCCAGTCACAAAGTATTTAAAGCAATATGACAATTCAACGAATAGTTATCCCTTGAAACAAAATGTTTTTTTTTCAATTCCTACTATTAGTTCCCACTCTCTCCTTATATATATTTATATATCTTGCTCAAATTTTCAATCTTGAATAAAATACTTTTTATTCATCCACTCAAGTTCAAATACATTTTTTTTAAACATGTAGTAAATGACACTTGATGTTTTTACAGTTTTTAAAAATATTAATTCATTAATTAAATTAAATTAATTAATTTTAGTTTTATATGGTAGAAATAATTAAATTTGTTCCAAATGAAGGCAACAGTATCTACTGATTATCCAACTACCAGGTATGGAAAATTGCAAGGGAATTCACTTTTTATTTTGCCACTTAATGTTGTGATTCTCTCTCTGTCACATGTTTTATATATATATATTAATTGTAATTATTTAATAAAAAGTTACTAAAATAAAATTTTTCTTTGTTGACCAAGGAAGGAATTGACTTAATTTTTTTTTATATATTACTTGTTTCTTTTTATGATAGTCATAAGCGTAGGGGTAGTAAATTCCTTATTTCCGTGCTCAATTTCTTTCTTAGTGAGTGAGTGAGTGAATATTAACGTCGCACTGATTAGCAACACGAGGGCTTTTGGCGACGGTCCGCGTTATTTTCAATTTCTTTCTTTCTTTTGTTTTAAAAAAATACCGCGTTACTCGAACCCAAACCAAGAGTTTATAATAATCTGGATTTAATTATTTCAACCCTAATGATGATTCTCCACTTTTTTAAATTTCCTTTTGGATATACTTCATAAATTAACATTAAAATAACTCTTAGATTTTTTGATTTTGTTGTATTTCAAAGTAATGTGTTAAGAGTATAATAACCTCAAAATAACAGGTCATAGATGTTGTCTGTACGAACCAAATGAAATATTCAAATTTTCAAGAGAGCAAACATTAATTTCTAATTGATCACATAAATTTCGAAATACTCTTAAACTGGGAGAACTTTTCAAGGATTTAAACTTCATGAGTTTAGTTATGCGACCATTAATTACAAGGTCCTCCCGTCCAAACCTATCGGAAATTAATTTAACACATTTTCTATAATTCGAATTCGTCAAACAAAATCCTTTAATTAAATTTAATACTAAGCCATTCAAGGAATGTTTTAAATAAAGCAATTTACGTTACTCAATGCGTTATTTTTATGTTTTGCATCCTCAAACGGACAAAACTCTCGATACAAACAAGGATGTCCCTTGAACATTGAATCAAAGTTAATTTCGGTACAAAAATCATCCCCCCCCCCCATTTATTAACAGAGATCTATTCGTTAAATTTCTCACTAGACTTCCATCGCTAGCAACCAAATGACATTTCTAAGCATTCAGATCAAGTCGTCTTTTAATTTTGTCTTCCATTTAAAAATTTTCTCCGAATGCAAAAAAACCGAAGCACCATGAAAGAGGTGGTTATTTTTAATGAAATTAAATATGTGTACAACTCATACACTGATAATAAAACGATAAAAAAAATCAAATCCATAAGGTCCATTTAAGGCTCACAATTACAGCTTGAATGCTCAAATCAGTAGATGGTGGAACCGCTCCTGGCGGCGATATAAGCTTGTATACGCCTCGATAAAGAGGGATAGAGGTTCCTAGAATAATTCTATGATACATTCTGATAGGTATTCACTAGTTGTTGATCCAGATCTATGGTATTTTGAGGTGCCCGAATCTGGCACCCTACCATATCCCAGACACGCTAGATTGGTGAAAAGGCTGGCGACCTTACTGGCCAAGGACGAGTATTAACGGCATGATGACAGTCCAGAGATATGCGAGTGATATGGGGCCTTGCATTATTTTGTTGGAAACTGACCTCCGGATGATGTGCTCTGAAGGGTAATACAACTGGCCGCAGGATAGTATCAACGTAACGTTGAACTGTTAAAAATGTATGGAGGATTAAAGATGACTTGCTGTCGTATGAGATAGCACCCCGCACCGTCACACTATAGTGTGACGGTGGCTGTATGCCTTTGTAAAATAAAGGTTGATTGAGACTTCTGGCCATGGCCTCTCCAAACACGAAGACGATGGTCATCTGCTTCAAGAGTAAAGCAGGATTCATTGCTGAACACTATGAGATGCCAGTCTGATGGCAACCCTGATGATCGGCCGTGTCACCACTCCAGATAATTCCGCCGATATTATGGGGTCAAAGGAACACATCTTAAAGACCGCTGTGAGCGTAACCCCGCCTCAGCCAAACACAGTGAAATGGTAGAAGGTGCCACGGGGTATATGGAAGAGGCTGTAGTAAGTTGAATTGTAAATAATGATACCACTGAAAAAATGCGGACCTGTCGGAAAATCATCTGATCTTGCCTTGCATTTGTGTATCTTGACCTTCCAGAGCTTTATTTCATCAGTAAGTTCCTCGCTGCAACCGTTGCTGTCTACACCTTGAACAGTTGTGTCTGTATGTTATGTCATATTGCTCGTTTTGACCCCCCCCCCCAACTTCCTGCATTCCGACAATGCGAACCACGTTTGAAGTCATTCAGTTGCCGATAATGTCTTCGAAAACGTCGTGCTGGCCTCATTCGTTTTTTCTCTAGGGAATCACAACGGCGAATATGAAAAAAAAAGATAAATTTTCCACCTCTATTACCGGTTTTATACTTTGAGAGTTGCTCAGCAGAAATGTGCGCTACGACAGAAATTCGTCTTCATTGGCCTTGAAAATTTGATCATTTGCATGTTCGATCAAGATGTCTTTACCTACGAAATTTCATCACAATCGTACAAATCCTTCTAGGTGCTTCGATTTTTTTGCAAAAGAATGTAGCTTACCTTTCTATCTCCTTAGTCGATACGGATGCTTCTACGTTAAGTTTTAACGGTGGGGTTTTCTTTTCACTCGATTTATTGATCATACAAAGTTCTTAAATTGTTATCATTAAAGATTTTATCTTCAACCAATAAACTATGGCACCCCCGCTTAAGAGCAACAATGTGTGTCACGGAAATCAAGAGATGCACAGTTAACTGGTTAAAAAACATAACATTGTCTTATTAACTTAATAGTTTTAGTAGTTATAATTCTGAATGTCGTACATTTCTCCATTTAATTTTATCAATTAGTTTCTCATCATTTCTCATCATTTTTTTAAATCATCATATCTGACTTACATGTGCTTAAACTTTTCTAATCCAATGTCAGATTAACTTCCACTTTTTTAAAAGAAGTAAATAACCATCAAATTGAACTCAGATAATATATATAAAAGTAAGTTCTCTACGCTATATACAGTATCGAACACAATTGAGAATAAACTTTTATTTGATATAAATCAAATTTCAATATAAACAACGCATTACAGAGAAGTGAAAGCATGTTTATACATTTTTATACATAACAAATGGTTTAATTTAAACTAAAAATATAGAACAATCAATGCTTCTTAACCTTTTCTAAATTGAAAATGTTAAGAAGCATTTAAAAAAATATGTAGATTTTTGCCTCAGAAAAATTGAGAATAGACTTATGAAAAATAACTGCCAATATATATTTTCTAATTGACTGCTATTTTAATCTAATTTTATATAATCTTGTCTTAAACCTTTTCAATGATCATTTTTTTATAATTAACTTTGTTGGATTAACTTAAAGACCAACTTTTAATTGGAAAATGGTTCCTCAAAAAGTAATCAGTCTTGATTTAAGAAAATTCGTATTAAGATTACTTAAAAAGGAAAATAGTGTCGTAAAATAGCTGAAATTGTTGGTAGAAGCTACACTTAGTTTAGAAAATCTTAGTAAAATTTAAAAATGATGGATTGATTAAAAATAAATGTAGAAGAAGAAGGAAAAGTATTCTAAGTGAGATGTCACCAAAAGGAAAATTTTGAGTGAAATCAAAATTTATCTTTAAATAAGTGCCGTTAGAACTGATGCAGAAACATCTCAAATCACAGGCAGAAGTATAAGTGCTGAAACTGTGTAAAATGTATTTAGACAAGATAGATACAAAAGTCGAGTTGTTAGGAAAAAAAAAGTTTAACACAGAGTTTGCAAAATCAGAAAAAGTGTTTGGAGCTTACAATTACTCCTCAAACGAAGACCAATAACCTTTGAAAGTTATAATTAGTGATGAAAGTAAATTCAACATTTTTATGGAGAAAACCCAATACCGCTTTCGATCTAAAAAATTTACGTCTTACAGTCAAACATGGTGGGGGATCCGTCATGGTTTGGGGTAGTATGGCTTCATTCAAGGTAGGAAATTTAGTTTTTATAAATGACATTATGAACCATATGTATACTTGGATGCACTTCGCAACTATCTAAAGGAAAGTGCTAAAGATTTTGATTTAGGTGGAAATTTTATTTTCTGCAGGACAATGACCCCAAACACATGGCACGTAACTTCAAAATGTGGTGCCCTTTTCACTGTAAACACTGTAAATAAAAGTTGCACACACCACCGCATTCCCTCGACATCAATGCGATTGAGAATCTGTGAGCCACACTCGAAACAGCAGTCAAAAAACACAAAATTAGAAAAAAAAAACCCATTTAAAACAAATGTTGTAAAAAGTATATGGCTATTGCAAATTTTGTCTATTTTCTTTGAAATGCTCTTAGAAGTAAATTATGAGACATATGAGATGTACCTGTTTTAATTGTGAAACGATATGTTTTGAGCATTTGTTGCTACATGTTATTTTTCCCTGTATGAATAAGATAAATTAAAATGAAAGTTTTATATTTATGGAAAATTAATTCTTGAATAGATAAGTAATACAATGTGCACAAGGCATCTTAAGTAAAATTGTACTTTTTATAATTTAGCAGAGTTCAAAATAAGCCAACACAGCAATAAATTTTGTCATGAAGTTTATCACTAAAGTTTGATATAAGTAAATAGATAACTACTTTTCTTAAAATTATAAACTTCATTACATAAAAATGTTTAAATAGTTTTCTTAGTCTTAAAAACTGAATGACGAGGTGGATTTTTTTAGGTTGTTGAATTGACACAACAATTATTTAAAAAAAATAAGTCAATGTAAATTTTTCAAAAGGAAGAAGAAAAATAATGCATCGTTCTCTAAGATAAGTTTTGTATGGATAAAAGTTATAGAACTGGAATTGTGTGCTTGAGGAAAAATGATAAAAAAAAGTAATGATCATTTTTAGTGTAAAGTGATAATTAGGAAGATAAGTGTAAAATGTATAAATAATGTTATAAGAGGTATGTTTATGCAGAAAATTTGTAAAGTTACATGTACACTAAAGTGGATTTAATGGATGATAACTGAAAATATATTGAAAAGTCCACTTAAAAAGTAATTCTTTTTAAAAAATGGAATATCTCTATCCATAACAAAAATAATAAACACTTTAACAGTGCTACTAAATTATTAAAAAAGACCTAACACACAAAAACATTTGAAGTACAGAATTTTTAAGTAGAATAATTATTGTACTCTAAATTAATGAAGAATAATTAGAAAAGAAAGATTTCTTAATTTTGCATCACTAGTATTCAATCAGAGAAAAACAAAAACGTAATGAGTTATATCCTTAAAAAGATTTCTTAAGAAACAAATAAATCAATTTCAGGCTGTGCGATAGACATTTGGAATGTCTTTCTTTATTTTGATGACAGGAGGATAATGAACTTAAAGTCATGTAATGAAACAGCTTAAAGAATTTTTACGTTATAACAAAACACTTGAATATATTATCGTCACATAAAAAAACTTCCTCCTTCTTGTTAACACTGTTAAACGTGATTAAAGATATACTTTTTTGTATTTGAATAATTGCTATATTATCGATTTTAAACATTCAGTTTATTTAAGAATGGCGGGACTTGACAACACACACATGATCGCAAGATCCTCTTTTGCGTTGTTAACTTGAAAAAGTATACACACACACGACTTAATTTATCTTAGAGAAAGCTAGTTCTATCCGACAGTTGCCTAGCAAAATGATTTTATAAATATATCTTTATTATTATCTCTATATATATATATATATTTCTCAACAATTAAATGGAATAAAAAAACTTGGATTCTTTATATTCGAAGGGAGCAAATTATGTTGAGTAATGTTGTAATTTTTTTATATTTCGAAAGATTAAACATAGATTTTCTCTATTTTTAAGGAGTAAATTTCCGCTGTGGGGAATTCCTTCTAAGTTGTGGTTCACATACTTTTAGAGATACACATACTATTTATAAGGGTTATGCAATCAGTAGTGACAAAAAACAATTTTTTTTAACCAATAAAAATACTTTCATTTCAAAATTATTCCTAAAAACAATTTCCAAAATGGATGTCTCTTAAAGAACGAAATTTTCAAGCTACCTTAAAAATAATACATAATTTGATTGATTGATTTTTTATAAACTTTCGACTTTGGAGCTGCAGGTGAGCTGCCGGCGATGGACCTCGTCATTTTGAACCTCAGTCAAGGGAACGTTAACTGACTTCCCTCTCCAAATTTCCACATCATACGACGGGACTTTGAGTTTCAGTATATTTAAAATGCCTCATCCCTTCTACACGGGATTCTAAGGAAGTCTATGAGTTGATTTCTTTGCAAAAATTTGACCTGAGTTAGCATCCTACTCCAAACCTTTGAAAGATGGAGAAGAGTTTTGTGCACTGAATGACATTAACATAATTTAATAAATGTATACCAAATTTTAAATGTTCTGAATTTCAATTTCCCTTAAATATCGGCACGAGCTCTCCAGACAATCTCAATAGGCAGTGAAAATTGTTTAACGCGAAACTGAGTGGGACTGAGATATTTTTTCGTTTTAAAAGAATTTCGTGTTAAAGGATATTGTGAAAAAAACTCCACCCTAGTATATTTAACAAAATTAAGTTTATTAGGGTACATTTGATTTATATGTATTATGGTGTTGGTTTTTATGCCTATATGCATAGATTTCATCAAAATCAATGAAACAAAAACATTTACAAGAACTTAATGAAATTTAATAAAAAGTTTTCCTTTTTTGAAAAACAAAACATTAATTAAGTTTTTGGAATGCATTCTGGTATTTTCTTTGCATTGTCTTTTTTAGCATCAAACTGTCAACAAATTGTTCCATTTTGTTGTGTACAACTGTGCATACTTTTCATGATGTTCCTCAATTTGGATAACGGGGGAATAGGAGCTGCATTTGTCATTTTATTTTCGTGGTCGAAATCCGCATCAATATTTTTTTAGCTTTGAAAAAACTCCAAAATGTCTTTATTTGCCATAATTTGGGTGTTTCACGAATTATCATCATCTATTGCAACGAGTTCTTCCGATGATACAGTAGGGCAGTCCACTTTTCCAGTTTTTCTCCTCTTAAATCTCGCCTACACAGCTGATGTTTTCCGTATTTTGATCATTCTCAGAAAGAAAATACTTTCGTGTTAAGCGGTTTTTTTTTCGTATTAAGATTAAAAAAATGCATGAAAATACATAGCAGTTTGTCGGGACCGTTTTATTGTTTCGCGTTAATCAATATTTCGTCTTCACGTTTTCGCATTAAACTTATTTCTCTGTATTTATATATTTCTTTACTCTTTTAATATAATAAAAACTAAGGTTGCAAAATTAATGGCAAAATATGTGAAAATTTATAAATATTTCGTTTTTCTTTACAAAAAAAAAAAAAAAAAAAAAAAAATACATTGTGCTTTTTGTCAAACCCTAAAAACTTATTCCTTTCGGATTAGAATTTTTTTTATAGTATATTCAGAAATATTTATTAGTTTTCTTTTTTTTTCTTTTGTTATAAGAAGTCTATGACTATAAAACCACATTGAAATTTTTATAAAATCACTTGTAATGGCCTTATGTAAATTAATTTTAACCAAACTTTTAGACATTTAAATTGTACAATTTCTAGTTATTATGAAATAAAACCACAATATTTCCACATCTCATTCTATGTTTGTAACGGAGCTATCCGCAAGAATCTATTACTAATCCTCTTGGGTAACTTTGGGGCCAGCATTTATTCTATTTCACAGCCTCTTCGGGAGAAACACGAGATAGATATATGCTAATTAGTTCGACTATATAAAGTCTAGTTTTCGTAAATGTTAAAGAGAAGGAGTTGCCTAGCTGTACGTAAAGTATCGAAGGAAAATTACTTCAACAAGCTTAGCGCGCATTTGATAATATTTGATATTTATAAAGTAAAATATTAGATTAATCATTGAAGGAATCAAAGGAATTAGATTTAGTACCGACCTGAGGTAAGCAAGAGTTCGTCTCCTTGTCAATTCTGATAGCTGAGATTACTTAGACGGGAATATTAGATTTGAATGTTAGATTTGAGAGTATCAGGATTAATCTAGGTATTAGAGAATCACTCCGAGGTTTCCACTTATAAATTGAACTTGTGCTTGTTATTTGTGTTTGTCTGTCTTCAATAAATAATTGTTGCTATGGCTTTTGTTGGTGATGATATGTTTCCTCCTACACTTAGAGGCGCGTCGGGCGATGTGAACTCAGTCCAAGATAGGACTGGGACACGACATGTTAACACACTGGATGAGATTTCAATAAAGCTCTTGACTCCAAAAACTACTCGCCTAACATTTAAAGTATTATAGATACATGGATAAGTATCAAATTTTCTCCTTACTGATGATTTTAGAGCTATACTCGCATGCAATCTGACAATGAATATCATCATGTTGGTACGTTAGTTTATTGCGTTAGCAATAGTATTGGGAGAATATTGAAAAGGATTATAGCGGATTCTCATTTTAAGACGTCTGTAAGGTTACTGATTCCGTCTTTGATGATGCACGTTTCCATTTAACTGTGGCTAAATCGCTTCAAATTAAAGAATAAGATATGATATAAATTCCCAGAAGCTTGATTAAGACAAACGATTGAAAATATATAGATAAGATGCTGCAAAAGGTAAAGTTGGGTTATTAAGTGTGTAACAACCGATTAGTGGTTGTTGGTGTTTGGGGGTTTGAGTAAAGATCAGCCATAACAAGTTTTAATTCAAATTTATTTCTCCCTTTGATTCAATCCACACAACTAAAAGTAGGAAATACATTTAATAACTAATTAGAAGAAAAATCGAATGACTTAAGACTACTTAACATATAAGTATAATCTACTCCACTTACTCTTGGGACACTCTGGATTACTACTCTAGAATTCACCGTGATTATCACTCTTAATTGTACGACCTCCGGTCGTAAATCTTAAGCAAATTTTATCACTTATTCTCCAATTATCAATAATAGACCACCCGTCGACTAACATCGCGTACCTAAATGTCAAAGCTTAAATAGACAACTCATTTGAATAAATCAAGTTTTCTTCTTCTAGAGAAAGTTTTTAATAGAACATGCAGTTAAAAAGAATAATTTTACCCCATGAGGATTAGTAGAAGGTTCGCGGATAGACCCGTTACAATTGGATTCAAAAACATAATGTTATTGTCTCACATTAGTAAAAAACCAATAATAGGAAAAACCATAAACTAGTTTCAAAATCTTATTATTTTGCTTGTTTTCCATTTCTCGAACTATTGAGTGAGCGAGAGTTATATTTACGTCTCACTAAGAAAACACCAGAGCTATTGACAACTGACCTCGTAATTTTAAACCATGGTCAAGTGTCGAGGACGACACCTGAGCTGGCACCTTCTCTCCTAGCTACCACGACGTCACAAGCTTGTGGCTTTATTGTTTTTTGTCGAGTCATGGATTCGGTCCCCCTCTCATTACTACCATATCACACTAACGGGGGGGGGGACATTGAGCCTCTACAGTTGTAACGTGCATCAGCCCTCTCTACTTGGCGGGTTGCGACGTTAATAAAGGATTAATCATTGTGATAAATTTCTCTTGATGTATAATTAATATAATAGTGAGGTTTAATCATGCAATACTTAAATATTTAAGAGTTAATCGGGGCTATAATTTTACATTCTAGAATAGCAATTTTCATGATGAAAATTTACAAACTGTAAATATTACATTCTGCCCTTTTCCCTTTGTGTTTCTACATATATCGCTATTTACATCGACATTTTATTATCCCTATCTGTCTCGGAAACTATTTCGACGCTCCTCTGATAGCTGATAATTATTTTTCTGCTGAGATTCTCAATAGAAAGTTTAAAAAAAATACTTTGGAGATACTTACAAGAAAAAAACATCTGTTTGAATGAAGAACAGTATATAAATGAAATTATTTGAGTTAAAAATAGAAATATAGGATTTTCATATTCGACATGCTTTTGAGATGAAAACTTACATGCTCTGTTGTCATGAAACAGAAATGTAATGTAGGAAAAATTGCTGATAATAATAAATATTCATAGATTCTGAAAAAAATCTTATTTCTCTCCATATTTTCTGGAGAATAAGTGTAATTTTCGATATGTGTTTTCAATAACATAGCTTTAAGTATTCCTCTAATTATCAGCCATAGTTGAAGAAGTCACATTTAAGATTAATCCATTATTTAAATTTCTTCATCTTGTCCTGTGCTGCGTGTAACGTAAAAAAATTGAAAGTTTAATTTTTGTTTTTGAGAGGTGCCAGTAGGGTCAATTTCACCCATCAAAGAAGATCACGAGGTATTCTCTGAATGCGTAATAAATGAGATTAGAAACTAGCTTTCAACATACAAAAAGATAGTGTGACTAGAACATGAACGTATGATAAATTCAAATGTATAAATATGTGCTTGAAAAAGGGAAAAAACCGTTTCTTAACCTTTTCTCTCATCTATTCAAAGTTTTTTAGAGCTTAACTTTCTCAAAAAATTCGGTAAAATAATTATTACTCGTAAGTGATTAAAAGAGATTCTTGATATAAAAATTAAACTATATGGAATATTTACATTTCAATTTTAATTTAATGTCTGTTGATTTTAAATGCAGTGATCTTCAAAGACTGTTCCTGGTATTTGCTTTTTCCAAGTTTGTTCAATGAGTAATTAAAGGCAATTTATTTTTCACATGGTTTGTCATTTAATAACTAAATGTTTACTTACAATTGACGAAGTTTGTTTGATACCTAAACATCAGTATTTTCCTTCGATTTCTGAAACTAATGCATGAAAGGAGCAAATATAATTAAAAATAGAAAATTATATACATTTTTTTTTTATCCTGAAGAAGTCAATATTAAAGATTCTTTGTTATTTCGTAGTATTTGATTATATCGGCAAGCCAATGGGGAGAAATTTTAATAATAAAGCTATACAAAAATATATACAGTTTCTCCCCAATGTATGTTTCTTATCGGAATAGAAGGGAGAAGTATTTAAAAAAGAAAGGGAACATCTAATAAAAATTTGACATGTTGATTGCTTGTTATGAAAGGCTGTGTTGATAGTTAATGCTATGAGAAAAAAGTAGTATTCTCAAAACCGACTTATACAACAAATGTGATTTAAAGAAAGGATTATATTGATTGCTAAGTAAAATTGTCCAAATTATGGTTACAAAAATGTTTTTTTTATCGTAATTTTAAATTGCAAAAGGAAAAAATTTCAGAATTTTTATTTTATGTACTTTGAAGAACGGGTAGTACAATATTAACCTTCAGTTTAGGAAAAGATGTTGTTTAGCGTTAGTTTTTGAAGAATAAACTGGATTGAGAACATGTAAGCATATGAGATTTTTTCCTGTAGTTTTGTGAATGTTGCATTAAAACAAACAAGTTAGCCTGTTAGCAGTGAGAATGACTTCTCATAATCGCTTAGAGCATAGGTTCTGAACCTTTTTTGTACTGGAGCCCCCTTTTCTAGTAAATATTTCGATACCGCCCCCTTTTCTAGGGAATATTTCGATACCGCCCCCTCCCACTTTAGAGAAATAAGAGTGTACATAATACATGGTGAAAACAAGTTTTAAAAAATATCCTATTGCTAAAAGAATATATGTTTTTTAATTTCATCCCCCCCCTAATACCCCAATTTGTTTACTTGCGAATCTGAAATATCTATTGCCACAAATATATTTAAATGTGTAATATTATATATTTTAGTCATAGATAGGATATTGTTGGAATTGAAACACTACTGAATTTCTTTTTTATTTAAAAGAGTGGAATAAAAGTTTTAGCTACTGTTATAAAAACAGGCAGGGGTTTTGATGATACGAAGTAATTCATAATAAAAAAAAAAAACTATTGCTTTCAAAATAAATATAAATTGACAGTTTCAGAATTTAAAGAATCATATTAATTCCTAGTTAACATATTTAATTACGTTTCTTGGATAATATACGTAATGAATTGCAGTCGATGCAAGTTTCCTCACAGTCAAAGACAACACGTGCACTACAGAAATTAAAATGCACTATATCATTGAATTTAATGTAGGTCTGAAATTAATGCCATCTTTAAGCTTTTCATCCACTACCCGAACTACCGAAATACGTGAATTTTCGTACATGTGATGTAGAAATAATTTAAATACATACAATCAATATAAGTAAACAGTATTAAAGTTTACTTTTGTTAGTACATAATTAGCGTGTTTTTTTAGTCTTTTTTGGTTAATCTGCCCAAGCCCTTCCATGCCATCTCAACGCCCCCTAATTTTTCTGGATCTTTTACTGCCCCTCTGAAAGCCTCAAACGCCCACAAGGGGGCGTTATCTCCCGCGTTGAGAACCTATGGTTTAGAGGATTCTTTGAGATGCAGAGCCGTTGGCAGGCTTGATGCTGGACACTCCCGAGCGGAGGTGGCTCTAATGTTACAAGTGGACCGAAGGTGGTCTTCTGGCTGTGGAATTCATTGTAAACAAGTGGTTCTCCCACCAGGAAGGTCAGCCAAGGTCGCCATAGAGCGTCAAGATCAGCACAAGATCACCCCTTAGCTTTAAGCGCTTTGATGACATAGGTGAACAACGGGTCTTCAGCTTTCTTGAGACCTTGCTGCTGTGTCTGGAAGAAGAATTTCCAGGCAAACGCTCTACAGCCGGCTTGCAGAGATTGCCCTTTACGCCCGGCGTCCAGTATTGTGTGTCCATTTGACTACATCCAACAGGAAAGACAGGATATTTATGTAGCTGAGAACATCAGTCGTGGACACTACAAGAATGAGGGTATGTTCTTTTCAGTGAGGAGAAGAAATTCCCCAGACAAAGTGATTCTCTTCAAGTCTTCATCTGAGTTGAAAGTGGAGCTCGTTTTCACCCCTCCTACATAACAAAATTGGCAGATTTCATGAACAAGAAATCCTCGTGTGTGGCGAGATAATGTTGGGCAGTCGTACACCACTGTACGTTTTCGATGCGGGTACTGTCTACTGACAGTGCTATATGGATGAAATCCTGGAAGTCTGTATGAGATTTTTCTGGATGTTATGGGACCGAACAATATTTTTCTGGACAAAAATTAACTTCCACACAGAACTCACATTGTTGATGAATTTCATTAAAGAGGGGATATTCACCATTTGGATTGGCCCTCGGGATCTCCGGATCTAAATCCTATTGCACACAATTGGAATGGTCTAAGAAAAGCCATTTCTCTGCGTAACCCCCTCCCAGGACCCCCTAGGAGTCATCACAAATCTTACTTTTAGAAGAATGGGCTTTGTTACCATAAATATTTATTGACACCCTCATAAACAGTATAGCAACTTGTTATGAAGCTTGTGTACTGGTGAACGGTGGTCACACTTCAAATTAGACAGGTTTTTAAGGAGTTAAATGCTTTATCTCTGATTCATTATTTCACGTTTTTTGATATCTCCTTTATTTAATTCAAAATTATAAAACCTTTCCTTTATGGTTATGTTGCTATATTCTTTCTCACACTGTATTACATCTTTGTGCCAAATTTCGGGCAACACAGCGAATAGTTCATCAGTTTTCCTAGACTTTGTGTTTGTGACCTTAATTTTGGACAAGAGTATAATATAAAACCCTTTCCTTATAGAAGATTATGACTACGAGCTAGCTCGTAATAAGCACTGGAGTTACAATTTTGTCCCAAATGCCGCATTACTCGATGTCGTGTGATGTGCAAAAATGAAAAAAAAAATAATGAAAGTAAGTGACAAACGAATTTTTTTGGGGGCATTTTCCTAAATTATATTTTCTACCATATAGGAATGCTGATTACACGTCACCTCTTGCATGTCTTGCAACTATTCCTCTTCAGAATCCGAAATGTCATAGATACCTCGAGGAGGGATGAATTCTTCATCGCTGTCATAATTAACATCACTTGGGGTACTCCTCCAAAAGCTCGGTGAATAAATTTGCAATTCCATCATCTCTTAGACGCTTATTAGATTGCATTTTTCTTTAAGGGACACGAGGACTCTACAGAACTGTTGTCTCTACAACTCAGATTGCAGGGAATTTTTTAATAATTAATAAAGCTGTAAATTCGAAATCATATTTTCACAACTAGCCTTGTGCTTTTACTCTACGCTAGTTCTAGTAAACTTATCTAAATTATAATTAATGCCTATTGAAGCGGAGAATAAATGTTGAGGTTCAACATTCACTCGCAAACGCGTGATTGGTTACTGTAACATTACTCTACACCACGCCCTGCCACGGGGTTTGCAGTAAAAGTATTAATTAGGAATCAATATCATAAGAAAATAAAATTAAATTCTCACACTTATAAAAATATTTTACATATCTCGTATCTGTAAAGGTCTACCTGAAAAGGAAATATACCTGAAGGTGTGTCTACCTGAAAAGAATTTGTATTTTGGGTTTTGTATACAAATGCTATTTTTGTTTCATCTAAGAAGTCAATTTTTTAAATGTTTCAAGATTTTTTAAAATACATATTATACAGGTAAGGATACTTTCTTTAGGCCCAGTATTATTTTCCCTATGGGCAGCGGACATCAAATGCAACCAAGTTAGAAAATTTTTTCAGCATTTCAGCAATAATCTTTTGTGTGGTCAGAATGGCAGAATGGTTTGAAACGTTGGTAAACTGAATTTGAAGTTCGCAGTTACTTTTTGTAAGGTTTTTTTTTTAAGTGACGGGAATGAATGGGAAATTTACCCAGTTTTGCGTAACAGTGAAAAAGCGAACGGAAGTAGTGATTACCCCCATCCCCCCCGAAGCATCGCCATGGGGAGGAGATAGCGAGCAGAAGGAAAAGAAAGCGGGGGGGGGGGTACGTCATATCCGGGAAAAAGTTGGACGATTGCTAAGGGGGAATTGTGCATCAAAAGTATGTCTTGCTGCTATGGGCGAAAGGCACTTAGGTATTGGTGACATTAAGTGGATACCCTTGATTCTCTCGTAACGAACTCGTGGACGCGGTAGCCAAGTGGGTCTAGGCATCGGATCATGGCTAGCGTGTCATAAGTTCGATCCCAGTACCACTAAAGACCCGCCGTGTAGGGGGAGAGATGCACGTTAAATCTGTCCAGAGTTCAAACGTCCTCCCGTTGGTGTGGTGTGGTAGTTAAGAGAGGGGAGTGCCAGCTCAGGTGTCGTCCACGTCACTTGACCATGGTTCAAAATTACGTGGACCGTCGCCAAAAGCCCTCGTGTAGCTGAAGAGTTCGACGTTAATATTCACTCACGAACTCGCGTGGCGTATTTTCGTAGTTTTTATGTAATAAACATGCCATTTTCTACGAATAAACGCACTCAAAATATTACCCTTATATGGCTCTTCCAGTTACGGGAGTGTCTGGGGCATTGTGTATATGTCACTAACGTTCGTGCCAGAATAGCTACGGATAGCGTCTTGTAAGCAAACACAATGACTTCTGTTAATGATGCATTAAGTTTATATTTTTACTTTTTATTTCTATTGAATCAAAATAAATTCTGGTCACATAGCCTAGAACAAATGCAAAAAGAGGAAAAGAGTTTCGTGAAAGAAAAAAAAAGCAAAACTAGCAGCAATTCCTGGCGAAAGTCTATATATCACCAGGTAGTTCTCTCGCAGCCTTTATCATCTTTATCCATAAAGTTTTATTGCTGTACACATCAGGGGCTGCCGCACTCATTGGATCCGATGATGATTAAAAGCCGATTATCTTAACTGGAGACTTTAATGTTAATTTTGCTTCAAAAGAAGCAAAGTCACTCATTGAATTCTTGAAACGGACACTGAATTTGACAATGAATACTGATTCTAGAGAAGGAACAGCAATATAAGGAACCACGATTGGTGCAGTTTCTCACGTTTTCTTTGATTGACTACAATCGAGGATTTTTATATCCTGCTTTAGTTACCACACACCTATTGTGTCTTTCTTGGAAAATGATAATGCAGAAAATTGAATAAAATATTTTCATACAATACATGAAGTTCTAATTTTATTTGATTAAAGTTATCTCAGCGGTTTAATATAATTAGATCTATTCTTGCATTTACGGCCAACGTCGCCAAAGAAGTTTCACTTCTATTGCGTGGCTTTTTTGTAAGTGTAATTTCATTCTGTTCTGTCAATTCTACATTTAGCGGCAAGTCACGTTTATTTCCAGAAGTATTTGTACAAATGTACAAAGAGCTGAAACGAGCTGCATTTTCTATCTTACTTTAAATATTTTTGAAGGCAGCTGAAAGGTCTATTAGGAATTTGAATTACCTTTTAATATATATACATATGATGAATCCCCAACCCTTTTTATGTCAGTTGGGGTAAACTTCCTACTGGGACAACTCAGCACACTTCCCACATAAGTACTTTGGCTGACTTACTGCAAAAACGTGGACGAATGGCACTCTCTCTGATCGAAGCTTAAAATAGGACTCAATTCTAGTCATGACTTAGGGGTACAGAACGATTTGCTGAATCATTGGAATAAAGTATCATATGATAAACACGAATTATTTTTCCTTTGATTCTAAGCCACACCCGATTTTTAGTAGCATAAACATTGGAAAAAAGCGCGGCTTAGATTCGAGTAAATACGGTATATATGTATATACAGTTTGCCTAATTATTATATTAATTTTGATCTGCAGGCTTACCATTGTTTTATCTCTCAAACTAAGAGTCTCATGAATTCTATTTTGCTAAATAAAGCAACAGTTTTAGTTATTAGTGCGTCTTCGTGAGTTCGACACTTAAATGGAACAGTTTTACGCAAATTGAATCCTTGGTCCATATTTCAAAAAATACTGCCTAATATGTATGAAGTAATAGTGTGCTTAAATTCCTGTCTCTTTATTTTACGTAATCATTTATACCAGTGGTTTCCAAACCCTTTCAACCCAGGCACCTCTTTTTATAGTCAAAACCTGCCCACGGACCCCTTTCTATAGTCAAAACTTGCCCATGGGCCTCTTTTTGTAGTCAAAACTTGCACAGGGACCCCTTTTTAAAGTCAAAGCTTTCCCAAGTAAAAAAGCTATATAAATGCATATTATAAAAATTAAAAATTTTAAAAATTTATAAAGTAATTTCTTCCATTTACTTAATACTGGATTAAATTCATTTTTGATTATTATGATTGTTAGAATGATTATGAAAAGATGCAAAAATGTCAATTTTTATGTTTGTAAAACATTAGAAATTAAAAGCAATAATTTGTTAAAGAGAGCTAAATCTTTGTACAATTATAAAATGTGATACAAATAATACTTATTTACAACTAAAATTTATAAATGATGATGTAATACCTTAGTTATAATTAGTGAATGACAAGTTTCACATATAAGATAATTTTAGTTTTCATCTATTACTTTGGTGGCACCACAATTGCACGCGATTTGAGGTAAACTGTGAAATTCTTGCCAAGGTTCTCATTGCAAACATTAAGACATCATTTCTTAGATAAAGGGCAGTATGTGAAAATAACTACGGTTAAAGTGAAAACTATCTCCTAATTCCCCCCCTATTTTATAAACCCTTTCAAGATATTGTATTTTTAAGTCAATTTTAGTATATATATACTCTTTTATTGAAATTTAAGAAAATTAACTAAAGTTGATCAATCTCATAGTAAAATACGTATGCTATTTCAGAAATTTAAATATTCTAAATCTATTTGGAGCCGATGTTTAGTGTTTTAAAGAGGTAATCACCATAAAATTGTATAAAATGAGAGAGAAGAGGTTACACATTGATACGAAATTTATATTATAGCCTTTAATGCAGATCCATTTTATGAAACAATAATTTTCTGGTGTCCATATTCCTCTGTCAAACTTATTTTAAAAAAAATCCCGAGAGTCTTTCTTTTTAAAAATCTATTCTAAAAAATCTAATTTGTATTAAAAAATTCCATAAATCACCTTCACAAATCATTTACATTATGCTTTATCGAAAGAAGGAGTTAACATGTGTGTGTGGAATGCTATTTCAGTCAGGAATAGCTTACATATTTGAAGTCCTTAACATGAAGATGGCATTTTGTAGCATGCTGTATCGTAATCTTACAAAAAAAAAAAAATCTGTACCATTTTTTTCTATATTTTTTAAGGAATGCGACTATCCGTAAGTGATTAAGTACGCGAAAGTGCCAATTTTTATCGTATTGATTGATCTTTTTTACTCTCTTTTGTTCTCTCTCTCTCTCTCTTTTTATTGGCTATAAATATTCAGTATATTTAGATCAATTGAAATAATTGCTTTTAAGTTTTGAATTTTGTAAGAAAGCAGTGAATGAGATTAAAGAAAAACTCGATCAAGCTCAATATGAGACATATAAATGAATAGAAAATGTATCAATAAATTGGATAGATATATAAACTTAAGTATGTGTTGAGTGCCATCTTTTGAAAAAAAAGAAAGAAAAGAACTATATATCTATAATAACTTATTATGTTGAGTACACTACTTAAATAACTATAATCTATTCAAAAATGTGTGTTAAGTACTTCGAATGTTTATCTAAAAAACCTTTGTAATGAAATGAAAATTAATTATTCTGTTTCTATTGTTTCACTAGAAGTAAAGAAATTTATAAAAACAGAAATATACTCAGCTCGCTAATTTAAGAAAAACAGATATTTTCTTTTTCCTCTTTTATAAGCTCTTTAAATTACTGAGCTGAATTAATAATATTGTTCATATGTTTGTTTAAAGAAAACTAATTTAATCAACTGCAGTACACAATTCTCAAAAGAGTAGTTAGCTTTTAATCAAAATGTAAGAGAGTTGAATTTTAGTTAATACTCTCTTAACTAAAAGGAGAATAAAAAATAATCACTTCAAGAAATAAAACTGCGAAATGTTCTTTTTCAGTGGGCACTTGAATTGTAAATTTATAAACTACATCAAAAGATAAAAGGACTCACACGCATCCAATTTTCGTATAACAAGTTGAAATTTCTGAATTCATTAAAAAAAAAAACTGCTGTAGAGTAGTCCTGAAGGTATTGAAGTGGGTTATGTGCTTTCTATAATGGAAGGATTCCTCTTAAATTTTGACTCGGGATTGTCAGATAAAAAAATACGAAATTTGAATTTGAAAGTAATACTCTCAGATTCTGAAATTCATTCGAAAAGAGGTAAGATAATGGAAATCAGGGGACTTGGAATGTATTTTTTCAGTTTATAGAGTTATAACGCGGTAAAATCCATAATTTTAGTATACTTTAAGAATATCACGTATTCTTCATAGATGACACAACAAAATATTTGACATTGATTAAATTCTCTTTTCTATTAAAGGAAAAAATGAATTATTGAATAATAAAGACTGTAAAACATACTTCTGGAAACGTTTTTCGAAAATTTAAATACTAAGTTAAGGTCGACATTTGTTACAAAAATAAGTTTTCGAGGAAAGAAAAATAAAAGTGAAATTCTCAGGTTTGTACAAATCTGGATATATATATATATATATATATAGATGAGAAATTCTGCGATTAACCGTCTAGTTATTAAAATACAAATTGGAATAAAGCATGCATATTCGTGGCAAGCGACGTCACCTCTATTCACTATTTATATTATTTAAGCTGCAGCATCAATTATTAAAGATGCTGCAAATGACAAAGATTGGTTTTGACTAAGTATAGGTGAATGTGAATGTGTTGAAATTGGAATCTCACTATGTTCTAAAAAGTCTATCCACCGAGTATTATTTTAGGAAAGTATCCATTAAGTTAAATACTGATTAAAAAGACGTCTAAATGTTTAAAAACCTAAAAAATCTCCGAAGGGCTCTTTTTTATTGATGCACAGAAATAACTGCTGCATGCTTCTATGTTCATTCTACTGTATTAAATCTTTGATTTAGAGCAACATTAGGAACGTCTTAAGACTCGTTGAGGCCCTAGGCTCAGAGAAGTCTTAAGATTTTTGAAGTCTTGGGGTCCTTATGCAAAAGAAGGCCCTACCTGAGATCTTTAAAAGTAGATAGTAGCATGCATTGTCAAATACTCGTTCAAGCAGTAATTTGAAATAAATAAATGTGTACGACTCACAGTCTCAAAAGAATAGGCACAAACCGGCTCGATCAATGGTCACATTTTGGTTAAATGAGTTGAATGATTGCTTATGGTATTAGGCCTAGGCCTAGATATGGACAACGGTTATAACATAATAATTTAATTTTATCACTTTTGATAGTTAACATGCAGTTTGAAATTCTCTGTTTTTCGGAGAATATGTATGGGAATAATATTTAAACATAATTATCCGGATCACGATCTTATTAAGATAGAGTCGAGAACGAAACGAGGTCCCCCCCCCCCCCCGAGGGTGAGGCCCCGAGTTGGCGCATGTCTTACGACGTCCCTCAACATGCATAAAAGATCACAATTTTTTGAAAAATATTGCAGACAATCTTTAACAACGAAATTTAATACCATCTGCTGCATTGGGTCACAGCAGACGAATAGTTGTATCAAAACTTTGGTATTGATATTACCCTCGGAAGTAGCACGAAGATCAACGGCGATATACTTTGGAGTTCACTGTCAAAGGACGAGTACAATATTTGAGCCAGCTTACCTCTCTCAACTTCCACACCAAGCCAACGTGCTCACTTTGAATCCAGATAAATTTAGCGATCCGCTCCATGCTTTTAGAGGCACCCGGATTCACTCAAATAAACGACTACTTGACTACCACAGTGACAATAAGATTGAAGTGAAAAAAAAGCTATTTTTGAATAAAACTCTTTACAATTATTATGTCAAGAGGTATATTTAACATAAAAAAAGTGGATCACATCTAAAATATTTATATACTCGGTAAAGATTCAAACATAAAACATAAAACTTGCGTGATATATTCATTGCATTTCGAGGGAATAAAACTGATTTTAAAACTAATGAGATATATTTCATTTATTCAAAATCAAAAATGACACATTTTTTCATTATATTCAGTGGGCTTAAAAATCATTGTTTCAGTATTTTAATTCTCAATACACAAAAATCAACTTGCATTCTTGCGAATTAAATGAGACTTTGCACTTTGCACTTTCTAACATTCTTGAAGACGACGTCTTTATGGATTCAATTCTCTAGAGTTATTTTTGGTAGTATATTCATTTCTCTTTCTGTTGATTTACTTTCTTTACAACTCAGAATTTTTGTTATTTGAAACGTATACTTTTTTTGCATTTGTTTGTTGTTCATATTTTTCTTCGCATTCGGGTAGTACAACTTGAGAATTTTTAATATACCGACTCTTTCTGTTTTTTAATATTGTTTTCTTCGGCTCATTTTTAAGTACATAAATGGATTATTTTCTAATTAATTCAGTTTTAAATTAGTGTGAAAAACATTTCACCGAAACTGATTTCTTTCAACTGAGCGTTATTTTTTCACTCGGCAACATTTTTTGACATGTAATTATGAGAAAAACCAATATGTTTATTTGACAAGTCGAAATTATTTTTGGCACAGAGGAATATTATTAATGTTAAGCTTTTCTTCAAAAAGTTGACTCTAATTTATTTTCTTTAAGCAATTGAATTTTCAGTAGGATAATAATCGATAACTTTGCATTTTAAAACCAGATTCGTCTTTTGTATCGATACATATCTTCTGTATCAAGAAACATATGTTTTTTTATTGAGATTTCTTCCTTTCGATGATTTATTGAGTTTTGGAAGAAAAAAATATTTTTTATTATAAGCTTAAATTACAGAAGTAAGTTAAGTTTAAATTCATTAGTTAATTTTTATCAAGTAACACTTGTGTGTGTGAAAACGAATGCTTCTCTTTGTGTGTGACTATAAAATAAAATTTAAAATTCTGTTTCCATTCATGCACAAGCGTGAACAAAAAAATCAGTTGTCACATTTTAAATAAAGTGTTTTTTTACCAATGATACATGCTAAGCATAATGTAAAATGACGCTAAAGCTGCTAATTTCGCCGTGTATATATAAAAAAAGGGTTAATGCACATTAAATCTGTTGAGTCCTCCAAGTTGGCGCTGTGGTAAATTTTGGAGAGTGTGGGGCAGTTAAGACGTTGTCCTCGTCATTTGAACGAGGTTCTGTTTTATGAATCCATCACCACTATTATTTCTATAGCTTCTAAATGTGACAATAATCAATCAATGAATAATTCTGACAATTACTTCATAAAGTATTAATAAGAAACAATACTTCTATATCAAATCATATTTATTTTGGTAAATATTTCCTGAGTAATAGTTTTTAGAGAAACGAATTATCAGTGTTTGAGAAAATAATTAGCAATGTTTGAGAAACGAATTATTAATGTATGAGAAAAGAATTATCAACGCATTAACCAGATGATCAACAATAGCTGGAAATTTTTTGAAGAAAAAGGGAAAGATTTTCAAAAAATATTCGCAACAGCTATGTACCAATTGCAGAGATTCTCTGCTCTCTGAATGTTTCAATTAACACTGCCATGAAAAAAAAAACTCGCATGAGAAAAATTTGAAACTTTTACGTACTAAGGAAACCAGATGGTTCCAAGAAAACAACTAGAAACTACTTTTATTTTATGGAGAACGCAATATTATTACAAAGGAAACAAATGATTTGCTTTTGCAAAAAATGGTATCGATATTGAGGCTTTCATTTGGAATGAGAGTAAAATTCTGCTCCACAGATTTAAAAGTAGCTATTTTGTCTGTTGTTCCCATTCTTTGAATTTCTGGAATAGCTGGAGGCAAATGAAGAAAACCTACAAGTCGTGATTATTACCGCGTTTTGAAACGTGTTTTTTTTTGCTCTTCTTTCGCAGACTCTTTCGTTTCTCTTTGGTATTCAACAAAGAAAGTCCACCATTTGATTTCGCTTCGGGCGTCTGTTTTGAATTATTCTTTTCTTGTAATTAATTGTAATTGCTCACAATGCAATTCCTTCCAGAAGCTTTCTATAAGCAATGCATCCATGAAGTTTCTCTTTGGATGATAAAAAGAATAAAAAGCAGGGGAAAAAAAGGCTAATTAGGAACCGATTTTTCGCTAGGAAGAACACTCATCTTGGTTTTCGAAATACGTTACTTATTTCATGTTTCAATGCAATAACGAAGGAGAATGTTTTGTTACTTAGCTCTTGAATTTTCGCTTCGAGAATTGCTTCTTGAATGGATGTCTAAATTTTTGACGTTTGGTTTCGCGACCGTTTCATTCGGTCTATTTGACACATGAAAGCTTAGAACTTGTTCCGAAAATGGTAATTAGGATAACTTTGTTCAGTTTTCAGGAAATTTGTCTCATTATCTTTAATTTCATTTAGTTTCTCCAACCGTATTATCTTGAACAATTACACATATCCTGATTGCATTCCGTATTATGAACTGAGAGTCAAAACAAATGCGATCCATATTTTACACGATAGAATAACATCTTAATGTCCTAAAATATACAAATATTTAAACTGCATAGAATTTTTAAAAAAATCGTTATTGTTTTAAGAAAATGGAGCTAATCAGTACTTAACAAAATGTGATCAGTTTCTTTCAAAGCAGATTAGAGTTTGGGTATGCATAATGGATTCATAAAGAAAGTTCATGAAAGCTAATGAAGTTTTTTATTTGTAGTTAGAATAAGAGAGTTTCAACAAAAGAGAAAAAAAAATCGAATGTTTTTTAACGCCACTGACCCATCCCCCCCCCCAAACGTCTTTTATGAGTATCTGCTTGCTTTTGTTCGAGTGCAAAGGTAAATCATTTCAAAAGCTTTACAAATAAGAGGATTAAGGTCTTTTGTCTATCCTTTCCAAAAAGAAAATAAAAAAATCGATAAAAACTAGCAATTTATAGAGATTAAAATTCTATTCTAAGTAAATTTTTGGAAAAAAATTAATCCTTATCAAAATAATTTCCCTTTGAAATATTTTCACTATTTTTTTAAACTAACTATTTTGGAAAAAAAGGCAGCAAGTTTCTTTAGAATAGTGAAAAGATACAGTTTTAACAGATTTAATTTTAATAGCAATAGGCGTATGTATGGTGTAAGGAAGAAACAATGAAGTATAAGTGTTTCAGTAACTTTCTCGCTCTATGTCCTTCGAAGTAAATATTTTTACCTAAAAAAGATTTGTTTTGAAAGTTAAAAAAATATTCTCTGCTCAGATTCCCTGGATTTCTTATTTTACTATTAAGGGCGTTCAGCATAATGCTGTTTTATTTTTATTATGGGAAAAATTTGAACTTTTAACGAAAAATAGAAATTTTTTCGAAAAATAATCCTACCTTACTTTTAAAAATACATTCAAAATAGATCATCATCAAAAATAGCACAACAAATAAGCTTCAAAGTATTTTTTTTCATTTTTCACACTCTTATTTTAACAAGGAAATATATTTGAAAGATGTTTTTCAAATACAGGAAAATAAATTGTTACAAAGGAATGAATTGCTTATTAAAGATAAATTAACGATTTGATTTTTTTAATATAATTATAAATACTGCTTTCTAAATTCGGAAGCTTCATAAATAATTAATATTAAAAATGACTAAGGCGGTATATCGTTAATTGCTTAAAGACAATTCTATACTTGTAAATGAAAGATAAAATGAAAGTTTTCAAATATGTATATAAACAGTTTTTCACTAAAAGAAAAACGTTCTGTAGGAAAGAAAGGTAGAATTTTGTTTAGTAAAAATTTAGATTAGAATAAAAAATTCTAATCTTTTGTATTTAAAATCGCGGAGGAATCTGCTTTAAGAAAAGAAATATTTAATGTGCGCTTTCCATATTTCTGATAATCCCAGATTTGATTCAGAACTGGATGACTTGTTAAGCACTTTCTTCTTTAGCACACGAAACTGATTCAAAATTAGATCATGGGAATTTTACCCCGAGTTTTAGATTCTGTTTCAGTTCATCACTTTGGAATGGATCTATTTTGCTTGCAATTATTTGTTCTTAGGAAAAAAAAGCAGTCAAGAGCGCAATTTATTCAATTTCGAAGTATTATTTCTTTTCTTACAGAGGAACTATTTTCTTAATTATGTTGTCTGTTTAATTTATTGTACTTTTTTTTTATTTCCTGTGATATGAAAAATGGATCCTTTCTGCTTTTTCTTTCGCGCGTATAGCTGTTTTCTTTGATTAATTCATAGACTAACTGAAGATTTCGACGAGTATCTTCATCCATTCAGTAATTATCCCACAAATTATTCAAACAATTTGAACGTGAGCAGTTATTTCGTGTTTAAATACTAATAAACTCATAAAAGAAACCCATAAATGGATTTATTTTGTTAAAGTCTCTTAAAAGTATAGATTTAGGGAAGGATATTAGAATTTTTCATGTTCGATGATTGTGGTGTCGTGCTTAGAGAAATGTGAACTACATTCGTAAATTATAATTGGAAAACTTCTGTGCAACTATAGAGTAGTTTGAAAGAATGATGAAGAAATAAGGTAGGATCGTCATGGTATTTTAAGATAAATATTGTGGAAATTCATATGAAAATAATTTTAAAAAAAAGATTTCCCAGTAAAAACAGCATCTTAAATTTTTAAAAAAAATCTTGAATCGTAGCTGAACTTTTTCAAACCCATATGATATTTTTATGAAAAACGTCTTCACACACACATCTAGAACTTTTTTGCATTCCCACGAAGTCCGGATAAAACCCCACCCATCAGTTAGAATTTTGCTGCATTCTCTCTTTTTAATCGATTTTTGCACCAATAATTGCTTATGTTCCCTTTAAAAGAAATGTCACGTACCATTTTTTGTTTTGAATTTTACGATACTTTCTTTTAACCGGCATTCTTTTCATGTTTTAATGACATATGTTTTTTTGTGAAGTATTTTATATTTACAAAAATGACAACTGCCTTTTATTATTTAATTCATGATGTCATCTTAAAAGTGAGCTTATAATGAAATTTAAATAGATTTAGTTTTATAATCGGGTGAAAGTGGTATGGAGATGTTTCGGATACCCTTTGTATCTTATGTTACTTTACATGTAACACAATAATCATTATATCCATAATCTATAAAGTTTTATCTGATAAGGAATATGCATTCTTTAACTGGTCTGACAATTTTAAGGAGTGCAAATACTAATTGTGTTAACGGCAAAACTTTCAAAAGTTGAAATTTTTGTAAGAATTTGAGGAAAATTCGACAAAAAAGAAAGATTGAACTGTCAAAACTTATCTGCAACGTCACCTCTTTTGATTAAAATCTTTTGATAAATTTTTTCTGAGATTCTGTATTAATACCGGATACTTATTACCATCGTTTTTACAAAACGGAGGTACCTGAAAAACAGCTAAGAGTCTCAGGAAAACTGTCTTCCGAAAACAATTCTAAGCCGATGGAAAGTTAACATTTTTGAGAAGTAGCACTTTTTAAAGCTTCACCTAAGTTCTTGGAAAGAAAAAAAAGGGGGAAGTAAAAATCTTTCACGGACTTGTGCAATACTTCAGAACCTGGATGGATTCTTTGAAAGGGGGAAGAGAAGACGCGATTGGGATCGACGTGATAAATTTCTCAGTTGTTGAAGAAAAGGTTAGAAAGTGAAGTGAAGTGATAAAAATGTGATGTAGGATGTTTTTACTGTTTTTTTTCCCCTCCAGAAGGTTTGTGTTTCACAAAAATGGTGGTTTCTTCCTAGAGACCACTTTAAGTTTATCTGCTTATGTTATAAAAATGTCATGCCAGAACCCCGTTTTTTTGGATTTCTCTGCGATTATGTTTGTCTACGATTTTTTTTTTTGCTAACGCTAACAGCAAAGCTTCTTGGAAACAACAGCGAGGAAGAATTCTCAACTTGTGCTGCCAACGTTTTTTAACCCTTGAAAAATCTCCAATGAAAAAAAAAAAAGGTTTGTTTCAGTTTTTGAAAAAAATTATCCAAGCAGCTGTTTGATGTGCAAGAAGAAAAATTCTTGGCTGAAAAATAAATAAATAAAAATATTTTCTTTCTTAGATTATACGAATTCAGTGTTTTCAAGCTTAAGAGTGATGCAACGCAGCAAAAAGTAAGAGTTTCAAATGCGTAAGATAGAAAATGCAAGAACAAATATTTTCCACTTTTAAATAAGTTTCATTTATAAGAAATGAAAGCCTTCATTACGATCTAAATGTACATTGCTTGAGAGCTGAACGTTATAATACTTTTTTGTTCTTTCGCAAAGTAAGGAAATTCAAATCCTGTTAAATTAATGAGCAAAATAACTTATTACAATTTAACATAGAGATTCTAATTATTTTTGAGTCAGAAGGCTTAAAATGAACAACTAAAAAACCTCTCCCAAATAGAATGTTTTACTTTTTAAATAAAAAGAGTTACTGTTTTCTGAAATATTGACATTTTAAAAGCAGTAAATCAAGATTGAGCTTTTTGCTCTTATGAGACTATCATTAATTTTAAACAAAAGAAAGGAAGATCTTTTTTCTGCGCGAACTCGAAAAATAAGTGTTCTTTATTCATTAAGAAAAAAAACCAAAGAAAATACTTTTAGACTACCTTTTCTGTTTCAAAATAGATACTATAGTACTTATTTATAGTCCTTTTCACAACACTAATGGTAAAAACAACAACTCAGGATCGTGTTGTATCGGTAGGACATAGAAAAAATATTCTTTAGTTTCAAAACTTACAAAAATTAAAATTTGTACATTACACATGTCTATACAAGTTAAAACTAATTTTCTAATTTCACGGAGTCAACTAGAGATACATTTAAGAAAATTTTAAATCTTATTGTGCTAAATTTGGAGTTGCAAATGGTATTTTGTATACATTGCCTTTCCGAAAAGTTAAGGTGTACTTATTTTTTTGACACTTATCACTTAAAGAATAAAAATAAAGTTAAACAATATGCTAATGGCTAATTGTATGTAACTTCAATAAAATATTATGAAGCAATAATTCCCACTACTACTATTTTTTAAAATTGAATTGAACATTTATATCGGAGGAAACTATGAATGTCCAATCTTTGTAACATGTGTGATTTTTTTATACTTATTGATCTTTAATTGTTGGTCATGTCTGGGAGAGATACCATTGAGTTGATTTGCTAAGATGTAGGGCAATTGAAAGGAAAAGGAAATGGAATTATTACAAGTTGATGCTGCTAGACGTCTTAAAGTGTTTTGAAGTTCTGTCTAAAGAGAATATGGAATCAATTTAAATCCGAAAACTAAGTATCACGAAGACATGTTCCAGGCCGCCACCTACTGATTACAACCTCTGCCCAACACCACTCTAGTCCTTTATATCCAATGGAAGAGGAGCACTATTGTGTCTCATCTCATTTCAGATTATTGTGCCGCAGCAGTGATAGCAATTTCTACTATAGAGTGTACAGATGTCTTCACAATCAAGAGCTATGTGTGTGTTTCAATGGATGCCTTTGAAGTGCCCGTTTATGTTAGATAAGAGAGCATTTTACCTAAATTGAGACCATTTATATATTCTTCATAGATTAGCCCCGGTTTAATTTTGAAGAAGTATTCAAGTCGTGGGTTAATCTTCAGAGAACAAGACACTAGATACTATTACTATAACATTTTTGAATGATACAGCTAAAGGTGTACACATTTGGTTCGAGCTAGGATCTTTCTGAGGGTACACACTGACCTACATGTGCTCCATGCTTGAAATGTCAAGACGAGGTCCTTGCTATACACATCACACCTTATGTTCATACTATTGGTGATGAATTCATTCTATTGGATGATAATTCTCGATCTCATCGAGTTAGGCATGTTGATGAATATCTTGGGTAGTAAGGCTTATATAAAAAATGGAGCAGTCAGATGAATCTCCGAATATTTAACCAGTGAATTAATTTTTGCAACTACTTCAGTAGAAAGTGTCCTACAGTTTCGTTAGCAGTAAAGAAAACTGATGCACAGGAAAATTATTAAAAGCAGAGTAGACACATTCTCTATTAATCCCTTTGTTGCTTTTTTATTCTATATTCTAGGATTTTTTAAAAATCAAACATTGGACAAAAAATGCGATTTTTCATTTGTCATCCCTTTAAGACCCACCCCGCATGTTCTAGGAGGGTAGCAAAATGTTAATTATTTTTTCTTGTGTCATTGGGGTCAGTACAGTGTTAATAATCAGAAGAATGAATTATTTAAAAATAATATTTCGGGTCTTAAACGGATTAAAATGTCTAACCCGCATAAACTCGCTCAATCGTGTGAGCTGGGTCTTAAGAGGATATACGTGACATTAAATTTATGGGAAATTCAATAAATAAATTTTTAACCTCTTCTAGGTTCATTTAACTTCTGGATTATGGAACAAAAAATGTCAGTTTTGCATGCTTTTTTTCATATATATCTTTTTAAACATAAAAGCACCATTCGCATACAAAATTTCCTAAAAATTGATGTAAAAAACCTATTTAAATAAATTAGTAGTTTACCTGTAAAGTTGACTTTTTGTGCTTGGCTGAAATCACACACATTAGACTTTGGAGTTAATTCACATTAAATATAAATATTAAGCTTAGAATACCTAGTTTTTATCTTGAATTACAAATTTTATTTACATCTTTTTCATTTACAAAAATGATTATGAAATGATTAATCAAAATTTGATCGTGTATCATAAATTCGAAAACACGGTTCTGCACATAACCCAATATCGCAATCTGTGTGTGTGTGTATGTGAATCTTGTGTTTCTCTTCTTATCTTCTTCCCTTTACTGTCTCTCTTTGAGCAGCAAGTAATACACTGTCGTGTTGGATTAGTTTTCTTCTCTGTTGAGGGAATGTAATCTATAAAGTGTCTTTCAGACAAGCATGAAGGGGAGGACGACCTCTTTTTGCAGAAAATTCCACCGTGTGGTGCTTTTCAATTACTCGAAACCATAAAAAGCACATGTAATATCATTCTGGAAAGACCGATTGCACAGTGTAGATTTTCACAATGCCCGAAGAACACTCGGAATAAACCAGAATGGTATGTTTCGCAACCCTGAGCTCGGGAAAAACCGGGAAGGGGTTAAAACGTAAATGCTTCATCTTTTATGTTTATGTGTTTACAAATTAGACAAGATTGGTTATATCTGAAACTTTGGAGGTTAGTACATATAAGGAGATAAGTATATTTTTACTTTAAAAATCAGTTGTCTATACTTTAGTGTAACAATACTTTTGTGAACACAATAGTTTTAATGATTAAGTAGGTTAATCACATCCAGCTATGATAAAAAAAAATTGTATAGCTAAATACTATCGCTTTAAAGTAGATTTTTTAAAGAAAAGTTAAGACGAAGCAGAGAAGTTTGATTTATTCTATTAAAAAACTGGAATAATTTTCATTAAAATAAACTACTTTTGTTTTAATATAAATTTATTAAAATGTTTAAATAGGTAACAGAATTTTTAATATAAGACTCAAGAGGATATTATACTTGAAAAACGAGTTGTAGTGATTGTTGAGTTTGAAAATAATTGAAAAAACAAAACATCAATAACCTTAAAATAAAAAAGGCTATTATTATATTAGATAATTCTGAAAATTCAATTGACAATTTTCTAACAAAGTAAAAATTAACCGTAATATTTATTTAACTAGTACATGGTGTTTCAATGGAATCACATCACTTCCCAAAATATGCTTCCATTCGTAACGTAATTAAATAATGGTTGCTATGTTAATACAGTGTAGGTTCACCTTTTATGCTTCTCTAAAAATCTTAATATTAATTTTTTTTTGTTTAATGTTTTGTTTATTTTCTCCTCATATCGTCCAGTGAAATGTTAATTAGCATATAGTCTGAAAGCTACTTTATATTATTTTTTCGCTTTGAAAAGTTTTTCTGGAAATAAAGCAGTTTTATAATTTGTTTTAGAATATCATTCAGCATATAAGAACATTTTTAAAGCATTGTAAAGTTAAATTTAATTTTCAGGCAATCGCAATAATAAGTTTGAGAAATTTCAATAATATTACGTAAAAATGCTTAGCTATTGTATTTTGAGACATGACTCAACATTTTATTTGTCTTAGAGTAAGGAGTGTTCTTATTTTAAATTTTTTTGAAATACTGAAATGTTCTGCTGCTGATGTCTTATCTTGGCTCGTGACATAAAATTCGAATGAATAAAAAGAATAATGAACAAAGACCTTTGTCTGTTACAACCCAAAATAGGTCAAATTGCGCATGATACAGGCAGATGGTTTCTAGCATGATAATAGCTACAGATATAACATACGAATGGAAAGCAGGTGTTTGAAAAAGATGAAAAGATGGGAAAGCGAAAAGGGTTATAATGAACGTAATAATGAACTCCAAAATGCAATTTTTTGAAATCCTTGTAGGCACTATAAATTAATTCTTCCCATCATTATAGGGAAATTCACCGTTGTGTATAGATTAACGATAAAAACATTTAATGTTAGTTATTTAATGATCCATTATCAATCATTTTTAAAGATAGGACTGAATGCTCTGTTCTTAACGCTTTCGCGGGCACAAAGCTAAAATACACTATTCTGTGATACAGTATTTGATAAATGTAATGTTCTCATCCTTTATAAACATTATTTAGTCTTAAATAAATTATAATTTTAAAAAAATTAAAGAACACGCTTTTATACTGAATCGAACTAAAAAGTAAAAAAATAATTTTTAATATAAGAATAAAATGATGAACGAGAAAATTAATGTCATTGGGGTAAAAGCGTGGGGTGTTCTATAAATATATCAATTGTTATAGTTTCTAACTTCTTTCAATGCCGGAATTGCACCCCACGCTTTTACCTCAATGACATTAATTTTCTCGTTCATCATTTTATTCTTATATTAAGAATTATTTTTTTACTTTTTAGTTCGATTCAGTATAAAAGCGTGTTCTTTAATTTTTTTAAAATTATAATTTATTTTTCATTTTTTAGTTGGATCTACAATAAAAGCGTGTTTTTTAGTTTTTTAAACTGTCATTTTTTCATTGTTGAATTTATCCTTGAGTTTGATATTTGGAGCCAGAATTACGTGGCTGCTGGAATAAGTCTTGCTCTTCAATAGATTTTAATTAAAGGGTCTGAAGTGTATTTATTCTCTCTGTTTACGGGGCCTCGGGTGAGTCCCGTATCGTTATATTAGATTCCGTCTCAAAAGAACTGGTCAAACAAATAAAATGTGTGATAAGAAGAAAAAAAGTTCGAATTAAAAAAAAATTAATGTACCACATGTTTTTATACCGGACTAAAAAGTATAAAAATTCCTCCTTTTCGTTTTTTTTCTTCTTTTTTTCACATTTTCATGCATTGTTATCCACTACTGAGATATGGTTCAAATTTCAAGTCTTTAGCTCATCGGAAAGTCACACAGTTTAAAATCAAACACAAAATTCCACCCGGACAGACATTAAAGAATGCGAGTTAATAAGAACATGGTAATATTAAGTGTCAATCATATTCTCACCTTTTAAACGTGTTGCTATAATGTTAATTCGTATCATCACTTCTAAACGTATTGCTTTATAAATATAAAAAATATTTAGCAGTTAGAACATAAATTATTTTTTTCACATCAGAAGTCTATTTTTTTTTATTTTCATTTTCAGAAAAATGTTTATATTATAGTAAGAAATTGATAACACACACCCACTCTCCACTTTCTCACATACAGAACACTATTTTTGTTTGTTTTATTTTTATAAACCACAAGTATATTAATTAAAAACACTCGCTGTAGGGTTATGCCTTTTTCTTTTAGTCGCTAAATCTGGAATTAGTCGCCAAATCTGAAAATGTCACATGGAATTAGACGCCAAATCTGAAAATGGTATATCGAATCAGTCACCAAATCTGAAAATTGTATGTGCAATAAGTTGCCAAATCTGGAAGTGATATATTTAAAAGTCGCCGAATCTGATTATCGTGATTCCTGACGATCCTGATGAGGACAATGGAACAAAATTATGAAATTATTGTATTGTCATCGGGCCTTGACAAGTGTGCAAAATTTCGATTTAATCTGACCTTTTTATGTGGGTGAAAATTGAGTTACAAGATTCCGTTACATGCAAGTGAAACTTATAAAAGCGTGTTAAAAAATATCTGATCAGGGTTTTCCCCCCTGAGTGGTGGCTAGACGTTATAGCCACTGCGCACTTAAGCCATTTAACTTACTTTTCAGGACAGAAATAATGAATCATATTACAATAAACATTTCATAAAAAATTTACATTTATGCAAATAAATATTTTAATAACAATTAAATACAAAGTACAAGTGTAATAAAATAATAATAGAATAATTGTACAATATAGAATACTTACTAATATATACATTGAAATTGGTACATATCCACATTCTATATTTTATTTAATTTTAGAATAAAAAGTTAGAAATAAAGTAATATTTTTAAGGAAATTTTTGTCAATATGCTAATTAAAAATATATTCACATCTATAAGTAAAAATTATTCAAAGAATTTTATGCGCCTCAATTTTTTGCAAAAGTTTTCTACGAGCCGAAAAACTATGATGAAAGATTTTTCGAACCCAAGAATCTCGAACCACATATTGTAAACAGTTTGTTTATATTTCCCCCCCACCCTCAAAATTCTCACGTGATTCTAAGTGCTCTCTCTCGAGTGGAGGAAGTGTGAAAATTTCAAGGTCATTTTTCTATTCTCCGTGGGCAGTGGATAGAGCTTCTATTCACATACAAAAGCTTTCCAAAAGCCTAAAATCTTTTTTTTTAGTCGCACATTTGCTTGATTCATTCAGATGACAGAAAAGTATACTTAAGACTCGTCGAAATTTTTTTCACAGATCAGAAATTTTATTTATGGTAATCAAAATACAATTTGTAGATTTACACCGAGAAAAACTGCTTCTAACTGCTCATCAAAGCATATGAAATGCAAAAAAAGGTATCGTGGTGCCATCTGTATTGATTTTTATGCGTTTAAGCTCCAATTAACGCATGTGGATAGAATAAATAGCCACCCCCCGCTTGGAGAAAAGTTTTTTGTTTTGAGGTTAGACCTTTTAGCCACTGCCCGCAAAGGGTTAAGTAAGGTAAAAAAAACCTATCTTCTCTATGAAAAAAAACAAAAAAAAACAATTAAGTACGACTATTTTGTTTTGACAATTCTTTTGTTCTGTTTTTGTTTTGTATGGATATTTTTCTCTGTAATTATTTATTCATAAAAAGATTAAGATTGAAAATTTGACATTGATGTTTGCTTTAATTGAAATGAATTCATTCAAATTCGTGTTCTTGCTTGTCATGAAACACGAGAAAAGATTTCAGTCTTAAGTAATTAAACTCTATAATATACTAATAACATTGCAGTAAAATAATTTTTAATTAGCAATAACATAAAGAGCTTAGAGAACATTTTAATGAAAGACTCAATAGCCGTTGTCTCTTGTCAGTTACTAAAAATGAGAGAATTTTTTCAAAATTTTGAAAAAAAGTGAAATTGTTATTTGTAATTAAATTAAAATTTAGAGAAGAGAGATCTTGGTCATCTTGGTTTTCTTCTGTACAGAGTCTATATTTCGTCTTCAAATTGATCTAACATTTTATTTACACTGCACATACACGTGGAATTCTCTGTGTATAGCAATTAATACCTTCACAGCTACAATAATAAAAAATAATTAAAAGAAGCTGTAAATTCCTTGTAATTATTTCCCTTATGAAGAAATTCTTAGGTGAAGTAAGTTAAAAATTTAGAAGTGTAGAACGAATAATTAACTCTCATTAAACTATGTACACTCTAGCCTTTCTTAAGCAAAAATAAATCGTTTAGATATTTAGAAAAGCCCATCATTTGCTTAAAGATTCCATAAAAATATCAGCAAGCATAATTATTATGAATATGCATTTAGAAGATATTACACGATATGAAAAATAATTTACTTGGAACTTTTTAAGAAAGGTAATTAGAATTTCATTAAAACTGCGCAATGGTAATGCAACAGACATCTAAAATATGTTAGTCTTGTTTCGTAACATTTTTATTTTTTGAATTCCTATGCAACAACTGACCAGAAAATATTATTAATATAAGTATGTTTCAAATAGTTATGCTTTTTATACTAATTCCTTTTGGTGGCTTGTGATAACGTGAAACAATTTTTATGTTAAGGATTTAGATGTTGCAAAGAGAATTTTGTATATTTAGTCACTATATCTATATTTAGTCTCACTATAAATCTTTTAGCCACTAAACTATCACTATATCTGAGCAGTGGGTACCGACACACCAACATATTCTACCTGAATTTTACAAAAAAAATGTCCGTCTTTGATATTATTACTGTTAATTTTATTAATAATTACCATAGATATTTCAAAAAATATTAGTGTTTTAATTTCTTTATAGCGTTTTGAATAAGTTCTTTTATAGGATGCTTTATTAGTTAAGAAATACACACACGTCTTTGTTGATTAATTTATTAAAAAATTTAAAGGAACAAAATAATAAAACAAAAGTGACGTTTTCCTCTTTTCGACAGTTTTTAACATTTATATATACTGAATTTCTTCATACACCTAAGATGCGAAAAGTTTGATGGCATAGATTTCATGATTTCTCATAATTTCTTAGTGTAGTCATTTGTCAAGTAGTCATCATTAGTTTGTCAAATCATTAACCTTCATCTTGTGATTATATGCTCAGTATTGTGTTATTTATGCTAAAGTGCTGACAAAAATACTTGAATACATAATATTGAAAATGAAACTTAGTGGTTTTTGCTGTACATAGTGGTAAGATCCTACTAAAACAGATAGGAATCCACCTATATTGGATTTCATTTATTTTTGGAGACTTGTATATTTGGCATTGAATGTCAAAAATAAAAGAAAAATATTTTAAAAATTGATTTAATTATTTTTTCACGTATATTTTTTATCTGCATTAACATTATTGAAAATTAACGAGTGTATTCAAAAACATTAACAGATTACTCACAAACTGTGTAAGAAATCCTCTCACATAAATATCCTGACATTTTTAACACACAATTTATGTGAAGGAATGTATGAAAATATCAAAGTATAGAGCATTTAAGGTAGTAAGGAATCTTTAAGCTAACATTCCCCGTTTTTGTGTCATTTCTTGTTACATTCTTCCCCCAAAACTGCTTTAAATCTTTTGAAGAATTTTCATATTCATTTTTTGCAGTTTATTTTATGTCTCCTCAATAAGTTTGGATAACATAGGGGATATTTGTTTCTTCAGGGTTTTATCTTGCAGAGCAATAATCCACAAATACTTTGGGAGTGGTATGGGGTAAAATGGAGGTTTACAATGCTATACTATACAAAATAAGTACTTTAGAAGTTTATTTAAGTATGCGTATTGCATTATAAACGTGTTTTTTTAAAAAGAAAAACTAAACCACTCATAACATTGATCTGAAGCATCTTACAATGCAAACTTAACCAATGCATACTTTTATTTTCAATTAAACCATGTTTAATAGTAAATAAAAATTCTTTTAATTCATTTATTCAGTAGATCTTTTCTCTGTAGCGATTTGTTATTGAGTTTTAATTCTATGCGTCAATTGTAAAATCACTCCAACTAAGAAAAATCATTGATTAGCACGGTGTGACAAGTGTTCAACTTAATTTTTTTCGCTTTGTTGCGAACGAAAAGAAACCCTTGGCTAGAAGAATTTTTTAGCATTAATTTAGCCATTATATACGTGTCCATATGATCTAAAGAATTTTTTTTAAAGTTTAACAATTAATTTGAAATGAAAAAATTTCTTCTAATTCAGTTGAAAGAACTATTGTATTAAGTCGATTTTTGATTGATTTCTCGTACGATAAGCATCCAATTTCTTAGCATAGCCCATTCAATTTAATACTGTTTCCACCTTTTTATATCACGGAAAACGATTAAATTTTTGACACGAATGGTTTTAACAAGTACTTTTAATAATTTTCTACCTTTAAAATGCTAAATATTTTAATAAATAACAGAATTTTGTGTTAATACTATTCGTTGCTTTCATATAATCATTTTTAACTTCTTGCAATAATCGTTTCAAATTTGATATGATTTTCAATTTCTGAATAAAAAGGCGGTACTGAAAACATTAGGAATTAATTAGACATTTTTATTTAAAATAAAAAATTCATAGCTCTTTCTAAAAAAATATTATCTCTCAAAGCCTTAATGGGAATTTCAACTGTTCGTACTATTTATTACAATCGATTTCAGCATTTATTTGCTAAAAGGCATACTTTAAGAAAAATAATTTTTCAGTTCATTTCTTTTTTTGAGTAAATAATTAAGAATTAATTCAAAACTAGTGCTTGTGAAAAAAATTAAAATAGTTTTTTTATGCTTAAATAAAAAATTTGTCACACACACAAAAAAACAACAACGTGAAATAAAGCTAGTGACCGAAAATAAATATTAGAAATTATGCACATAATACATAAATAACTTCCATCCTTATTTATTTAGTATGGGTTAAATGATTTTTTTTAGCTGAAAAAGATTCTTTCTATAATTATGTAAAAAGAACCTTTAAATCTATCTGTCGTTTTACTCAGAATTTTTTGAATATGTGAAAAAAGATTCATCTACTACTCTGAATAATATTTTTTGATATTGATAAGAATTAAAGATTTTCTCAAGAATAAAAAATTAAAAACTTGAAAATTTTTTTAAGGAAATAATAAATAATTTCAAGTATGAAATTTCTATTCCCTTTTAAATAGTCTGTAAGAATTCAATCGCAAGCACTTATTCAGAAGCATAAAATATTAATATTTATATCCTCTTTTGAAGATATGCTTTGTTAAAAAAATGAATCCTAGAAGTTATATCCTTTTGTAAAATGTTCTGACTTTTTTTATATTACGAGATAGAGTAAAAAATTTCCCAGAATTCCCAAATAAAAACTTATTCTCTGTACTTATAACAGCTGAAGTCACTTGTTAAGCCACAAATTAGTTTCCTTTTGAATCCCCACATCTTTTAACAACGTTTATGCAATTGTTTATAATACTCCTAGAATCCTTTTAGAGAAAGGTTCTTTAACTGTCTCGTCGCTGATGCCTCTTCAATTTGATTTCTAGCTATGAAAACAAGCAAAAACTAGTTCAGACATGTAGAGTGGATGTTAAAATGTGGTAAATCATTATGTTTTGCAATTTAATTTTTCTCTCATAATGACCTACACTTGCCTCCGAAAGTCTGCGTACAGGCAATCATCTTACGTGTTTATGCAATAATTACTATTAAAATCTCGCTTTAGAAAATCAAGACAGCTGTTAGGGATTCTTTAAAATTTCCTTATTCAAACAGCAGCAACAAATATCACCTTAACATGAAAAACAAGAATGACCATCAAATAATCACCAACCCTCCGTGCCAAAAGTCTGCGTACACTTACAAAATAGAGCTTTTAAAGACCTTTCATTGTAAAATAATTGCAGTAAATCATGTTTTTAAGTAATTATAAGCTTATTTTACAATTTATTTAGGATTTGAGATTTGAAAACTTTTGTGGTTCCATGGCAGACAACAGAATATAGATCGATGTTTTATTGTAAGAAAAATCATCAAAATCTTCAGAAAAGGGGGAAATTTTTAAAGAAATTGCTGAAACTGTTAATAGGAGACATTCATTGATTCAAAAAGAGTTCATAAACTACAAATCAACTAAAATTTTAACGTCCACACCAAGATCCGGCCGCCCGTCTGCAGTGTCACCTCGAGAATCTTGCTTTGTACTACGCTGTACAAAAATAAATCTAAGACTATAAGCTTCACAAATAGCTAAAAGTGTAGCTGAGATCTTTCAAAAAAATTTGACTTTAACCACAATTCGAAGCGAATTGAAAAAGGTGACTATTATGGCCGAGTTGCACTGAAGAAACCATTCATCTCTCGAGTGAAAAGAGCTAAGAGCCAAAAAACATCTAAAGAAGACGTATAATTATTCGAAAAATGTAATGTATTTAATTGAAAATATTTGTTTGTAATTTATCCTCAAAAACAACAAAAATATGCCTACAAAAATTCCTGGACAGATCTTAAGAAAGAGAATCCTTTTTCGACTATCAAACATGCCGAAGAAGGTATGATGTTGGGGGTGCATTGGAAGCCTTTCGGCCAGTAATCTGGAATTTATTGAATCAACAATGTACAAAATTGATTACTTTAACTTATTGAAGTAAAATATCTGGGAAAGTGCCGAGAAATTTGGGGTGAGTAATGATTTTTACTTTCAGTGGCACAAAGGTACCGAGCAAATGACTCCCATTGTTAAGCCGTAGCTGTTCTGACATTTCCCAAACCAATCCCGTAGGCCCTCCTAGTCCCCAGACTTAAGCGCAGTATAACATTTATAGGATTTACTCGAGTGAATAATCAGGGAAAACGTAATAACATCCAATAAAATGCTCAAATCTACCATGGTAGAAAAATGGAACAAAATATCCACAGATGAGGCAACTAAGTTAATTAAATCCCTGTCAAATATTATGAAAGAGTTATAGAAAGAACGGAATAGCTTAAAAAGTATTAACTTTAAGTTACAATCCATTATTCTAAAGTTTTTTTAAGTGTACGCAGACTTTTGACGCACACGATTTGTGTCATTCTGAAATTATAAATATTTGTATTATTTTATGTAATATTCAGGTGATTGTTGCTTATACTAATTGACTTAACGACGTTAGATGAATCAAAAATAAATAGTGTTGATTCAGAAAGACTTAATTTAATTAGCGATTTTTACATGAATATGAAAGATGATCTCCTGTACGCAGATTTTCGGAGGCAAGTGTATGTGCATGAGCGTTAACATGAGGCAAAATCCAACTGTTCAATTTTTCAGGATATTTCTGATAACGTTTAGTTTGCTAAGTCATAGTCTTTCCGTTTGAGACGAATGATTTGACGGATGCAGTCAATATTTTCGTCTGTGGTTGTTATGGACGGTTGACAGCTGCGAGAATCGTCTTCGACACCTGTACGGTCTTGACGGAAACGTTTGTATTATAAGAACACGTTTGATTTTTTTTATTTCTTCAATTTTATATGCTTCGTTTAATATCTGAAGAGTCTCAAAAGAGGATTTCTGTAGCAAAACACAAAATTTAATGTTTGTATGCTCTGTTCACGTAATACAATATTTCAAAATCTGATAATACAAAAATTTATCTAAATGAAAACATCTGCTGTATTCAGTAATGATGACTAAAGAAATAAAAGATTAGCTTCTCCGCCCTTCTATACTGTGTAGATCAATGTCACAAAATAAACTTTTTTCTACGATAAATGTGTCGCCATTCAGTCAATTCAGGCAACATTTAGAACTTAACTTTTGTTGAATAAATCTATATTTTCGCACTTAGCACTTTCGCGGATCTCCAAGAAAAATCATTTTGGTATTTTTCAGTTTCAACATATTACTGCCTCGTTTAATTTTAAAAACAAAATACATGAGAAATAGGAAAACTGTAGATATATTGACAAAATTGGCAGATTAGATGTCACAATCTATTTTTTATATGATATTAAACATACACCCTTGAGTGTTTTTTATATCTCATATTTTAAACAAATGATGTAGTAGGTGAAAGGAAACAAAATAAGGATCAGAGACCATGTAGGAAAGTACCTTTATTTCACGACCATATATTATCAACAAATCCACAGTCAGATAGTTATAACATTTTTTTTAAACATCAATGATTTCCGTAATGACACAAGCACACATACATGCATACGTACACACAGATATATTTTTATGCTTAGTTAATTAACATAAATTTGAACAGAATAGCGCCGCTTTACATATCGATGATTTAATATGAGTAGAAAACTCCTTAATATGTTAAACAAATTCTATACATATAGATTTCATACAGTGAGATATGTGACAGAACGATTGATATGAGTTTAGAAAGGAATGAATTGTGCAAGGGATACCACCTGCTCTGATGAAAAACATTTATCAATTTCTCATTTTAATACTGTTAATGTCTCTGGTGAAGAAAGGTTTCTTTGCACATTGACTGAGCTAGAATTACTCAATAAAATCTTTATGAGTTAAGTCGAAAGTACTTGCTTAATATTTAAATCAAGTGACACTATTGAAATGACACAAGTTTTTGAGAAAATAAAAATAAAGAATACTAATCAGCTGAATTGGATTAATTTGGAAATTTTGACTAGTATTAGAATACAGCATATCGAATTTTTATGAAAAAAATTAAATTGAACAAATACAGGAATTTAATTGGAGGAAACACTTTTAAGGATAGTTTTTTGATGCTCATGTTTTTGAAAAAATAATTTTTGGACTATTTTCTCAAAAATATATTGAATCAATTCAAATATTTGAAAAGTAATATGTAGTTGTTGTTGAAATCAAAAAATTATTTGAAAGACTTTTTTTATTTGTGAGCGAAAATTATTGTGTATGTAAGCTTAAAAGCATTTAATCATAATGATAAATTTTAACTAAAAAAATTACAAAATAATAGACTAACACAGAAGCTAAAGAATTTACACGAAATATATACAATTTTATTTTACATAACTTAAACTTAATGAAAGCGATTAAAATTTTGTCGAACTTTGATTACTATGATTTTGTTATTGAAAGAAATAATAAAATAATGACTTTTTAAGTTACTTAAAATAATGATGATTATACTCAAGATTTAATATTTACTGGAAATAAATTTCGTTAGTCTTCCGTTTTGAGAGATTAGAGAGTGAAATGCGTTCTCAATTAAATTAAATTATGTTTAGTTATTTTCTAACAATTTTTTACGTTTTAAACAGGATTGAAAAAGAAATTGCTAGATCTATTGATACTTAAGCTAATGTTTGTGAAAGAGGGAAAGGAACGTATTTTATGAATGTGTTTAAATCATTATTCTTGTTAGTGAATAAAAAATGGATATCTACAAAGTACTCACTTAAGTTAATTTGAGAGAGAAAACAGATTCTTCTTTACGTATAAGAGAAACATTGCCTGTTTAAACTGCTTTATTAGTTAGTACAATATTCAAATTTAAATAATAATTTGGATGTTACAATTGAACAGTTTGTTACTAATGAAACATACCTTAAATCTATATATGGGAAATTAAATTGCTCTTCGACAAATTTCCTCACAGTTTAATAAATTTGTTACGTTTTATAAATTATTATCACCTTTGCTAACAATTCTTAGGAGTTTTAATTCCACACAATTTTTTAAAGACTGTTGTATGTTTATTTAATTAAACATACATATCAAAACTAAAGCTGAACACTCTTTATAATAATCAAATGTTTTGAATTACTCTAGAATTTTTTCATTCAACTATGGATCACACAATTATATTTTAGTGTTCTCATTTTGTGAATAATTTTACTTTTATCATGACTGAAAACTTCATTATTATATAAATTTATTGTTACAAATATTATTTTAATAAATTTGCATAGCTATTTAAAATTTTTTTTACCGATGTATTTAATTTGCCTACCGTAAATGTCCTAAATGTTTCACAAATGTATCAAACAGTAATAAAAGTAAGAAGGAAATTTTATTTCTGTAAACATTATTTTAGAATACTTGCATTTCATAATTTGTTCCGCTTAGAAAACTTATAAGGACGTGATATAATTAATGGCTTGTCATGTTATTCTATACATAAACGTGTGTTCACTCCATTCATGATGTACATGATGTACTATATATTATTTATAGTATAAAAAAGAAAAAATATTGTGCTTTAAAGTAACCTATCCATGTATATATTACTAATATTGAGAATAGGGAAGTAAAGTATTTTCTTACGACGCATGCTTTTGAAATTATCAATTTAGAAACTGATAAGAAGACTTTTGATTTCTAAGTTAATTTTCAAAACAAATAATGTTTCCAAGTCTTTTTTATTTCATAATTAGAATAATACAGTAACATTTTTAGGAAAATATTCGAAGAAATAAATGATATATAAAGAGAGAAGCATTATTGAATTCTGTCAGTTTTAAAGAGAGATGCAACCCTGGAGAAATTCATTAAATCTTACGAAGAAATGCAATTTCTGCTTTGTTTGATAAAAGGAAATAGTTATTTTAAGAATGAAGTCGCTACAGAGAATAAACTAAAATATAGAGAAAGCAATTAATATTTCTATTGATGAGCTCTGAATTAAATATTAGCATAGAGAAACATGACTACTTAAAATTTGTTATTAGATTTACTTTCACGGGATGAAATAGCAAAAGTAACTCAGATATCCTTATAAGATTATTGATGTATTTATTTAACAATGAAAACAAACATTTGGATTTTTAATTTGCTTAATATTTCAAGGCTAGAAGGAGAAAATGAGGCCTCTGTGAGTACATTCTTGATACTTTTGGTTATTTACAGTTTCTAAAGACAATTCATGATCTTAATTTTTCATTTGATATTAAATAACATATATCCTTATGATAAACATTACACTGCTTTCATGTTTACTTTATTCAGGTTTTTAGTTTTATAAGCTTTTAAAGTTGATAACAATTTGCAATTCAAACTAGATAATTACGAATATTTTAATGATCAAACGAACAACCAACTTTAAGCTTCTCTTTTAGTAAAGATAAAATTATTTCTTTCATTAAATAGCCTACGGAATTGAAATTCAGATCAAATTTAATGCAAGAGTTTTAGTTTATCATGCCTTTTAAAAGTTTTATTATTTAAGGTTTTCAAGTTTTCAATTTAGGAAGCTCAAATACACACACACACATTGTCGAGAAAATAAACATAATAATAGGATCTCTTTCAATATATATCAATTTGTACGCTAGTATATTGCAAATACTATCAGACGCTCTTTTTCTATCAACAGTAGTAAATAACATGATGTAGTTTATTTTACTGTAATTTCAATAAACGTATTTTTTTTTCAAAAAAAATTCTGACAACATATTTGTTTACCAATAAGAAATTTTTGAGCCACAATTTAAAAATATGAATTTCTTTTTCAAAAATTCTTTTTTTTGAAATTTAGGGCAAAAAATTATTCCCATCTTAAAATTTTCCTCAAATTTACGCAAGATTTATTTTAGTGACTGAATTGAATCTTTTAAATATATATCTTTTTCTTTTAAATATAAAATGTTTGATATGTACTTTAATTAAGCATGGATATCTTTTGCATAATTTTAAGTTAGTTTTAATTTATGCACCGACAATGAATGAAATATACGGTTAGTTTAGTGAATGAATAACAAATAATATAGAAAACTGATCACGACCTACATATAAGGTAAAGTAAATCTCATTTCATGACATTTAGTTTTAAAGTATTCCTTAGAAATTGCTAAAATTGTTCTTTTTTACAGTGATGATAAAAGTGTCATTATAGTAATTAATTTTAAATGAATGAATTTTTAATTTCTGTGATTGCGATATCATATTTCAACTTTTTCCTGTTTTTGATAAAATATTCACTTAAATGAATTAAAGGTTAAGGACAATGCTTAAAGTTACAACACTAATCCATCGAAAATGATCGTAATATCCTTCCCATTCAGAAAGTCCTATGTACAATTTTCCTCTTCCACTCTACGGCAAAAGTTGCTATTTAATAATGCAACTAGAAACCACTGATATAAGTAAGGTGAAAACTGACTGATCAGTTACTAGTAGCCATAAGAATTATTTTTACATACTACAGAAGACCTAAAATCATACAGCTGGGATGATTTTTCAAACATCGGAACTCAAACTTTGAATCAATTCAAAACGCAACCTGTAATTTACAAAAACATCAATTCTCCGATTCATTCTGAATAATGATAAGAAACGCGCATTTTACGGTAAAGATATGCTTATAAAACATGTCAATAAATATTTGAAATCAACATCCAGGTTCCTATCATTTGTATATATATGCATACATACATTCATCCATACATATATATAGAAGGTAGATTGAAAGTTCAACTTCTTCGGTTGAAAGCGTCCGGCTTGGGAATGTCCTCAGCTCCTAATTTGACATATAATTTGCGTCTTCAAAGAGCACCGTGTTATGTATCTGGGTTTTGTAAAAGAACACACGATCATATCTGTAGACACTAATCCAAATCAAGGAGCAGGAGGGGCCCAAGTGTTAGCTGAAATAAACAATTAATATTCACATAATTAAGAAAATGTTCGCATGTATCAGGTGATAAATTCTATGAAATAATTATAATTGTGACTCTTTAGCTTAAAACTCTTAATCCTTCAGTTTTAAATATGTTAGTTTGTAAACTTAATTTTGGCAAAACCGAAATGCGTGGAAATGCTTGAATGGTAAAGATTTTTCAAGCCAATTGTAAAACATTGGAAATAAAGGTAGAAATAAAAGTTGAAATCATAAGAAAATAAAAGCTTAGATTAAATATATGTGACTGAATATATATATATTAGACTGAAAACAATACGCATTCGTAAAAAAATATTTAAATAAGCTGGTTTTAACTGCTTAAATATTTTTAAAACTTTTTTATATAACTTCTATGTAATTTTAAATGTGGGAAAGTGCGTAAATAAGAATCAAGTTTCACTGTAAGGTAGTTTCGCCGGGTGGTTCAATCTCTGAATTTACAAAAGTGTTCAGTGTGGCATGAATATTGTACCTTAATTTTTTTTCTTCATTTATTTAAGCTGTGGTACAACTTCTGCACCAGCGCTTCACAGATATTTCATCCTTGAAAAAAAGAGGGGCACAAACTATTTCTGAATTACTTGGTACAGAAGTTATGCCTCAACCGAAGTAAAATAAAAAAAAATGTGGTACAGCATATGTACCACCGAGTTTAAAAAAAGTTAAGCTAAGTATTCTACATCTCAGGTACCTTTCAAGTGAGCATACACTGAGAGCTTAAGGTTTAGATTAGTTTGATATTTGATGTTTTTCTATGAGAGCCACTAACATTTTTTTTTGATATGTAACTTCAGAAACCCCAAGAAATATTTTCTTAATTTAGAATAACACATTTTAAGAATATGAATACTTTTTTTTGCCGACAAGTAATAATAAGATAAATTCGTTTCAAAACAATTTTTTGATATATGTAAGAGTATACTTTTCTGTTAATTGAAGACAAAAACAGATATTCGTTCTTAAGAGTTGGGAATATTTGTTTACTTTAAAACGAATAATTAAAGTTGCATCGGATATTTGATATCGCAGGACTCAGAGCATTAAAAGAGAAGAGAGATTTTATTGATTTTACCGTGTAGAAAAATTCTTAAATTATATTAAAATTTCTGCAAGCCTCAAATGTGACTATGCGATCTCAAATCGATTGATATCCTCACTTTGAAGATCCTTTCATTAGAGCTGTATTTTTCGTGATATATTGTATTTGAGTTGGAGCCACCTGCTAATAGATAGATTCAGACAACTCAGGCTTACATTCTTCTTTCAAAGTATTTGAAAATCCTAAAAAATTGTATTAATTAATTGAACCTAATTTTTATGAGAATTATTTTACTTTAACGCTTACATTAAAATGATCTAGTTAGTATTTTTTCTAAGAGTACAAATATATATAGAACGAATTATGCGGATCTTTTTTTAGTTTTTCTCCTTTTAAAATATATTTCGTTCTTTTTATTATATGCACCGTACCCTATTTTAAGACCCAGAACGAATAAACCCTGCGTATATAATTTGGAGATATTGTTCCTGGTGTTTTTGGGGTACTAATCATGAGTTTTATTTTCTCTGAACAATATTTTAGAAAAATTTGTCTATTGTATGCAGTATTAAAAGTTTACTAGTTTTCATAATAAAGAAAAAACCAATAACTTTTCGTTATTGAGCCAACGCATTTTCTTGTATGAATAATTAAGAAGGATTGCACTTAAAAATAAATCTGCAAGAGGAATGAAATAACCAAGAACATATATGGAAAAAATTATTATATATAAGAATAATAAAATATTTAATAATAAAAGAATGCATTTTTTAAAAACTTTTATTGTTTGAAAATAAAAATGTGATATTATTCACAGTCCTTGTTTCAGTAAGAATTACAAGTTACATTAAGTGCTCTATCTAGCACCAACAATAGAGAATTGCAACAGGTTATACAGAATGATTAGGAGGTTTTGCTTACAAGAAAAACAAGGCAACTTGAATTGAAACCAAATCGCTCAATTTATCTAGCACTTAATTAAACTATATTAAGAAATTTTAGTTTGAATGAACTCTCTCCTATTGTATACACGCAAACACATTACGGAAAGTGTGCGTGATTTTGGTCACTTTTACTATTAAGTATTTGGATCAGAAATCTTTAACTCAGATTATGTTTTTAAGCAATGATTTTTTTAATCAACTAGTTATTTTAACATTTGAAAACTGAATGAGCCTGATAAAATGACATCTACTTCCGGAGTGAAAATTGAGCAAAACAGGTTCAACTTTCTGGATTTTTCTCATGTTTTAAAAAAACCCTGCGAGTTAATATATTTTAATATGTTTGAATAAAACCGTTCAAAAGAATCAAATGCTTTTCCTTTACGCTCATTTCATAAAGAAATAATTGAGGATTTCATATAATTTATATACATGAGATACATAAAATATAAAATCGAATAAAGTGTTACACAAAATGTTAATGTACAAAATATGTTAATAATGTTAATGTGTGTAATGTTATTTAGACAAAAACAATAATTGAAGTAGAAATTTTGGAGTCTTGTTAAAGAATCATAGGAATTATTTGTTTCTAGTGTAAGAATTTGAAGCAAATACTTAATAAATTTATTCGTATATATGCGTTAAATAAATTATTGAAAGAATTGAATGCAATGCACACGCTCGTTTGCTTTAATTTGGGTAGAAAAGTATTTCTAAAAATTTTATTGAATCTAAGCTATTTACAAGAAATTTCTCCTTAGAAATGATGAAATAAGTAATTAAAATAAATTATCGTTAAAATAGCATATTTGACACACTGAACCCTTATTCTGGTAAAAGCAATGAGATAAAATGATAAAATATTCTCTAAATTAAGCTTTATCCGATGAATGAAAGAAAATTTCCTAAGCAAAGAAACAGCTGTGCAAAATCTCAGGGTCAAAAAATAATTATAATCCATGTAATAAAAATCTTAAATTATTTTCGTTCGAGTAAAACACACTAAAAAAAGTTTTGTCTAACGCACACAAAAGTAAGTACTGAACGTCGCTTTTTCTAACACAAAAAATTAACACCTAAATCCTCCTCTTTACACTTTCTCCTTTGTTTCCCTTTATGCATCATTTAAATAAGCATTTACCAGTAGAAAAAAGAATCGCCTCCTTCTTCAGCATGTAGCTTCAAGTTGCTCTTTTGTTCCATACATAAAAAAAAAAAAATGTACTGATTTCTCAGAATTAATGTTAAAAGATAAGAATGAGTTTGCATAAAGAATAAGCACCGTTCCGAAAGGTTAGTGTAAATTTGTGATAATATTTATTTTTGTATAAACTTTTTTAGTGCACAGAATATAAGATTACTGAAATGTTGTATAACTTTAAAGTTCTATTCCTTAGATTTTTTTGTATTGAACCAACAGCTCACATATTCTTAAAATAGAAGCTCATTAATTTACGAAAAACCAAATTTTAATGAATACTTCAGGTATAATACATATTAATGATCTATAAAGTAAAATTCATATGTATTCCAAAGATGTTTAAATTATATACAAAAACTTGTTATATTTTCAAGAGCTTAATATTTAGTTTTGGTAACAGTTGTTGCTTAATGAATAATATCTTAAAATTTGATTTTTATAAACTAAATGAATATAATAACATTATTTTCAAAGCTAAAAATATCAAAGAGAACAATAGGATAGATTTACCTTGATATCGCATATTCCTGTGCATACTAGGACATTCTTTACCCTGAAATAGATGAATGTTAGATTATCATAAATACATTAAATGCAAAACTTTCTGTGCCTTTGAGCTGTATTTATATAAATAATGAAAAAATAATATATTATCTTTACGGGTGTCATGTTATAGATTATTTTTGAAAAATTGCTTTGGAAATAATACTGAATAATTGTAGATGTAAAGAGTAAGAAAAGACAGCGAAGTTTGGTTACTTAACTTTTGATCGTTTTGAATTAAAAAAGTGTGGAATAATTATTTACTGAAAAAATTGAAGTAAAATGGAATATATAAAAATATGAGAAAGGGATATGTTTTACTACCTTTCACTTTATTTTTTCATTGGTTAAATTTTTTTTGTTCATAATAATTTTGGAACTTCATGTTTTTTTACTGTTTGCTCAAATGTTTACATAAATGTATATTTTCTAAAATGTAAATTTAATTTTTAAGAATAGACAGTACAATTAATTTGTATTAAAACAACAATAACTGCAATAAACTGCAATGAGCCTTGGAGTTTCAGTCTCTAGAAATTTATAAGTTTAGGAAGTAAATATTCAGATAATCATGTCTTTTTTGTTTTTGTTTGATTTGAATATTAGATAATAAATTATAAGAATAATTCACAGTGAATTATTCTTATTATTATTTATTCACAGCGAATTATTCTTATAAGTGAATGTTCGACATGAACTTTTGTTTGAAATATTTTTCTTTAAAACATGACAAGGAAAGCTCAATGCATTTTATTTTGTTCATACATTCAATATCTTCTCGTAACAATCTCTTATACTAAAAAAAAACATTTTATTAGTTATTTCATTACTGAAAATTAAGTTACATATTTTACCAATTCTCAGTAAAATTGTAATACATTCCTTACTAATTCATTTTGTCTTGTTTTTTGGTATTAATCAATCCCATGGGCACAGTCTCAGCATAATCTATTTTCATCCTGAAGTCATAATTGAAAAATATGATAAATTATCAGCCTTAATATTAGATTTAACAGGAAGTTCTGTATGCCATGCTGAATGGAAACCTGACTCAGTGTCTAGAAAATTCATTCTGAAGTAATAAGAATCATATATGAACATTCTACCGAAGGGATGACATTTTTGAGAGCTTAATTCGTCTCAGCCATTCAAGGTACTGTCCTAATTTTGAAGAAGTTTCTCCATACCTTCAACAAAATATTTGTGGTTTGGTTGCAGAACTATTTTGCAGCACCTCGAATGAACAGATCAGAAGTCAAACTCTTACTTTTCGATATATGCAAGTCTTGATAGTCTCAGAGATTTAAAGAGTGAAATGTTTTTTTAATAAGATTAAGAGCTTGTAGTGATGTAGAAGATACGTTAAACTACGCATTTGTTCAACACTGAATTAAGTTCCTAAGCATTTGAAGCGTCTTATTAATTCTTGAATTGTCATCAGAATGCTGTAATCGTGTAATAGTTTGTTCAATCTACTACACACACACTCAACAGATTTTGGCTGAAGTGCTTGAATACCAGTTAATAATTAAGTTGAGTGCTTCTTGTATATGATCCAAAAGACAAACGCTTTATTCTAAGAAAAATTTCCTAGACAAAATATATCTGGATATAAAAGTTCTGGAAAAGAAATTTTTATTGTATGCATAAGTGGTCTGCAGGTAACGAATATATCTGCTGGTACGTTACCAAAATGATTGATGTACTGCTTAAAAACTTTTATATGAAAATGATTTGAAACCTTCTTAAATGTATTTTTGAGATAACACTTGCTTACTGAATCAAACTCATAGTACGTCCACATTTCTAAGATAAAACACATAATTTGTTCTTGATGTCTAATCATGCCTCTTTAATCGATCCATTCAAGAACGATCTCAAAACTTTTAATTGCCCTGGAATTATACGAAAATCTTGCAAACCTATCTTTTGACTCAAAATATTTAATTTGTAATAATTTGTAGTAAAAAAAGTAACTTTTAGTACACTTTATGATAATTCTCTCTCTTTCCATAACATGTATTGGTTGAGTCAGTAATGTTGAAGAATATTCTTTAAATTTAAAATCCATTGTCTACATTAAAGGAAAAAAAAAGATGTCATACATTTTAAACTTCAGAAAACAACATTTTAACATCATTGCGCTCATTTACAACGATTGTTTATTGTTGAAAATAATGTTTGTATAGGATAGTCTTATTAACTGCTAACTACAAGAAATCGTGATAAATAAGAAAATACTCCACTGAAATAGAAGTATCAGAAAATCCCAACCCACTTCACCAAATATAACTAGTTATATATTAAGGAACCATTAATGCTCTCCTACTACTCTGCACGAACAAAGAATTCTCTCTAGCAATATTTTACTTATATTTCCAATATTTTTCTCCTTAACTGGTTTATAAAGCTTGATAAGCAATTTCAAAATAGATCGATATTTTAACAAACGATCAATAACCTTACATTTTAATTTCTTATGATCTTTTCTTTCAGAAAACTTTAAATTGAAAATAAAATTTGCATCCATCACGTTTCTGGCAGTAAATAAGAAGGGAATATAATTACGTTTCTCATTTGAATGTATGGTCTTTTGATATTGCTATAGATAAAACAAGTATATAGTTTTGTAAAGTAATATTTAAATACTTTACAAATAATAAATACAAGTTCCCAATATTGAATTAAAAACTTTTTAAAAAAAAATATCACATGAAGAAGGAAGCACAAATTTTATCTCAGATTATTTACATAACTGGTCATTGTGTTGTGATATATTGTTTGTAATTTAGTGTAGCTGATATGCATAAATATCACTTATATCAATAACATTTAAGAGATATACAACATGAATCTTTTAGGCTAATTATAACCTAAATAGAGTACAGTTCAGCTCTTGTGAAAACATCTATAAATAGTTAAATATTAGTGTTGTAGCGATGGTGGAAAATATAAGAGCATAAATGCTCGCAATTTAAGTAAATTAGTTTATTGATCTATTTGTATTACTTTCTCAAAAAGAAAAACAAACAAATCTTTATTTTAAAGAAGCCAAAAAAATGTTAGATGTTAACTCTTTTAACTACGTTTACTGAAACTGTGTGCAATACATCTTCGACAAATATGCTTTCTCTTCCTTCAGCGAATAGATACTTTGTGGTGACAGCCCTGTCAGCAGCCTCTTCTCAAGAATTTCCAAAAATGGCTCTTTCTAAAACATTGTTTGCCTGATAATCAATGAATAGTTGCTAGCGAGATAAAATTACCCACTTAATTCACCTGACTCCCTTTGCAATTATTAACTTCGTTAAGCCTTTTTCAAGATGCAATGGAATTAAAATCTCGGAATATTTTCTTCTCATTACCGAGAATTTTCTCAAGTTCATTTTTTTAAGTATTCGTAACACGCGAAAGGAATGTCTGATTAACTCTTTCTAATTAAATTTAAATGTCAATCAATTTATTGGTTTAATTTTATGTTAGCTTCTGAAGTGAACAATTCTTTCTTTTCAAACGATCCAATGATATATAATCTTTTTGAGTTGAAGAATGGGAAAATGTGTTTATTATTTTGTATCGAAATTTATAATAATTAAAAGGAAATATTGTGTAGCAGATCAAGGACCTTAGAATTTTAGCTATCTTAGATTTACATTCTATTTGGATTACGTGAGTGACGAGAAACAATTGCATGCAGAATTTTATATAAATTAAAAAAAGAAAAAAACTAGATAAATAAAAACACGCATTTTCTCTTTTTTTCTGTCTTTCTTTTTTAAAAAATTTGTTTTAAATTTCAGAAATCTCTTAATAAATATACCATTGAAATTTGAGGAATGAATTCATTCACTATTTTATGCCCATTTAAGAAATGAAATAAGGCCGACAAATCTAAATCTTACTTTTTAAAAAGAAATTATGCTTTTTGGATATTTTAGAAACATTTAATAAACTAGGGTTTGCAATCCCGTGTCAAATTTTCAATCCCGGGATTTCGGAATTACATTATCCAAATCCCGGGATTAGGTTTGGACTATTTATTAAAAATACTTTCATATTAGAATAGTTAAAATTGCATAATAAAATTAAAAATATAATTAAAAATTGATGTAATATTATTTTAATGAAACAAATAAAGAATTAATTCATCATAAAAAACACTTAAAAATAGTACATAAAGAAATTTAAAAAAAAGCATTTCTTCATTTCTTGTGTTTCTGTAAATAAGCTTATAAAAACACAGCTCCTCCAGCGTTTCATCGCTGAAGCGGCTTCTTATTTTTGTTACAAATTGTCCTGCCGAAGAAAATGCACGTTCAGATTCTTTACTAGTAGTTATTATCGTCATTAAATAGGAGTATGTTATTTTCAAGTAGTCATCACGTCTCCCTCCATTTAAAAAAAAAAAGACATTTCTTTTTGAATTTTTGATGATAGTGTCTCAAATCTGATAGACTGCACTAGTGCATATACCTCTTTGATAACTTTATTTAGTTTTTCTGCCAAACTTAATAGTTTTTGTATATAAATTGATCCAGTTATTGAATCAGAATGTGAAATAATTTCAAGTGTTACCTCATTTGAAATTGAATATCCAGTTGCATGAGTTGTTAGTAATGCAATAGGATCTGAAGTGCCTGAAGTCTTCCAAGCACGCGGGTCCGCTATCAATTAAATTAATTAACGGCATTTAATGGAAGAAGGAACTGTGACAAAATCTATTCTTGAGAGACGTTGCTTATATTATTGTGTAAGGATTGCAGTGAGCCACTTAGATCTGTGCGACGTTCTCCCATACGAGAAATGAGAGCTGTGCATATATATATATATTACCTATAGCACTTATAATTCCACATAAAAATTCTACGTACATATTTCATAAACAAAATATAAATGTTTGAAGAATTAAACTCTTAGAAAATTTTTAAGGGAAAAACTTTTTTACATAAATTTAGACAAAAATTAAATCCCGGAATTAGTTATTTTAATCCCGGGATTTCCGGATTGAAAAAAAAACCAGGATCCCGGGATTTCGGAATTCTGGGACTGAAAACCCTTCTAGATATCTACCAAAAATTCTAATTGCCTCTGTCCAAGTTACCTGACACCGGACATCCGGAGAGTGGGAAAAATGTCCGTTTTCTGACCCCAATCGCGATGGGGTGAAAGTTACAGAAGGAAATAAGAGAAAACATATCAAATTTCACGGTTTAACATGAATACCTGCTTCGAACCCTTCAAGGTTCAACACGTAAGAAAACTGACATTAAACGTATACAGTACAAAAAAGTAAAAAAGATACATTAAATGTAATACCAGATTAACAATACTTTGAAAAAAAAATTTCAAGATGTAATTTGGACAAAAATTAAATCCTGGGATTAAATATTTTAATCCCGGGATTTCGGGATCCCGGGGCTGCAAACCTTATAAGAAACTTATAATTTCAGTGTCGAGAAATAAAATTTAGAAAAGAATTACACTCACTTCCAAAAGTTAAGCACGGAGAGGAAAATGCTAATTTCCGGAAGCCAATCAGAATTGAAGAGGATGCAATTCGCTGCAGAGGTAGATGGAAGTATGCAAATATGTTAGGTACCAGCCAATCGTGCTTTCATGTCAAGAAATATGCAAAAAGGGTAGTCTTATAAGAAGCCAGCTTTATGGAGGGTTACAGAAGTTAATTGTAAGTGCTGATAAAGGTGTTTAAAAAACTTTCGTACAATTTGTTTTCAAGACATACGTGTTTCTATGACTTCTAGAAAACGAATGGAAGATTCTGAGCGCTGGCGTGCTGTGGGGCGCATTGAAGCAGGACAGTCGATTACAGATGTTGCTCTTTTCTTCGGCGTTCATCATTCTGTAATTTCACGTTTATGGAAACAATTCTAAACCACACAGACAATCGTCCGAAGGCTCGTAGGTGGTCGCCCAAGGGTTACAACCCCCGCAGAAGATCGATATATTGCTATTGTAGCCAAGCGGAATCGCAGAGCGACCTCCACACGTGTGACATCTATGGTTACAGCGTCCATTGGTAAGGCTATATCTGCAGCTACTGTACGCCGAAGATTACATATGAATGTACTGTATGCCCTGGTACCTGGAGTTTGTGTTCCTCTATCCGTCCAATCAAGAGGAGCACGATTAAAGTGGTGCCGGGAATATGGCAATTGGACTGTGTCTGACTGGGGTAATGTCATGTTTACTGATGAGTCAAGATTTGCTCTGGAGCCAGATGACAAGCGTATAAGGATATGGCGTAAACAAGGAACACACAATCAGCCCCAAAACATCACCGAGAACATCACGCATTCCGAGGCGAAAGCATTATGGTGTAGGCAGGGATTTCATTAGGATACCGCACCGACCTGCACATCTTTATACGGGGCTTTGTGACGGCTGTCCGGTATCGAGATGAAGTCCTAGAACCCATTGTGAGATTGTACGCTGCAGCAGTTGGCCCTACTTTTGTTTTAATGGATGATAACGCACGTCCCCATAGAGCTGACATCGTCGATGACTACCTGGAGAGTGAAGGGATAGCGCGTATGGCGTGGCCAGCATATTCGCCCGACCTTAATCCCATTGAAAATCTTTGGGATGCTCTCGGCCGGGCTGTATCTTCACGTTTCCCACCTCCAGCCACTCTTATTGAGCTGGAAACTTCTCTACAAGAAGAATGGTGGTTGCTTAATTCTGAGGTGGTTGACCACCTAATTGAAAGCATGGTCAGAAGGTGTAATATTTCCATACAGATGAGGGGGGATCACATACCCTATTAATGTCCTTTTTTTCATTTTATGCTGTTTATTTTCACTTTATACATTATTCTGTTTAAGTCTCCACTATGATATTATCTGATAACTTAAAAAATTTAATATTGTTTTCATTTCTGTATATAATTATTGATTTTGTTTTATGTATAAATATATATGCTACTTTACTGCCAACTTTTGTGTCAATCAAAGCAGTATTTGTTGATTTTTTGCGTTTTACATCTTCGTGCTTAACTTTTGGAAGTGAGTGTGTATGCAAATTTTTAATAATGACACAAGACTGGCAAACTTAAATGTCCTTTTTCACATTTTAGAAATCTTCATTAATGAGTCTGCCATTCATATTAGTCTTTTTTGTAGTTTATTAATGTTGCCTAAAATTTATTACGCTATACAGTTAGATTAAAATAATAAAATTTCTTAAAGAATGAAATTTAGAACAAGCTTTGAAGCCATTCTTTTTCAAATTCGTCAGAACGTTGAATATTGTATTTGAAATTTTTTTTACCGGTTATTAACTTTGTTAAACCTTTTTGTTTTTGAAAAGTTCAGTTAAAAATTTGTAAAGTTTTTGAACAGTCCAATTTGAAAAGCTCAATTGATACGAAAACTAAAGATTAAATTAACCCTTGTAAAATTTGCAAATATAGCTTAAAAGTATTCCATTTAATAATTTTGAGATATTACTCTTTTGATATATTAATTATTCAGTAAGAGTAAATTTGTTTCTCCTGTTCTCCAATATAGTAATAAATATACTAGGTTTTTATTTTATAAAAGGTGAAGTTGGGTGAGTGAATATTAACGTCGCCCTATTCAGAGCTACACTAGGGCTTTGAGCGATGGACCTAGTAATTTTGAACCACGGTCAAGTGACGAGGACAACACGTGAGCTGGCACCCCTTCTCCTAACTACCATACCACACCAACGAGAGGACGTTTGAGCTCTCGACAGATTTAACATGCATCGCTCCCCTACACGGCGGGTCTTTAGTGGTGCTGGGATCGAACTCATGACATGCCAGACACGATCCGATACCTTGACCACTACGCTACCGCTGCCACAGGAGAAGTTGGGAGAGAAGCAGTTAAATATTTAAATTTTTAGTTATGAAGTGTAGTGATGGCGACTGCACAACTCATAAAACGCAATTAATAAGGGTATTCTTTTGTAAATTTTTATTAAAAAAAAGCTGTTAATTATACAGTTTTTCTATTGTTAGATATTCTGTGAACATCTAATATATTAGTTTCATTAATAATATATTTTATATCTATAACAGGAATTAAAATATATTTCATTTAATAGTAACACATTTCTTTAAATCTCAAACATTTTAATTGATAAATTTAGATGAATACGCGAAAATACATAAAATATACAGTTTTGCTGTAAAATTTTAAATTGATAATTTAGACATTCGTTTCATCAACTTATATACTTTTTTTTTCAAAACTATAATATTAAGACAATTACATTCCTATAATGAAGAAAGAGAGAGACAAGACACTATCAGCAAATTTAATAAATCTCTCTCAGTAGAAAATATATTTTAAGTTTAATAACTAATTATATATATATGTATATATATGTCCATAAATTAAGGATAATTCAGAATCACACAGAAATTGAACTCTAAAATAAAAATTTCACCTGTAGAATTATCACACACATCTTGAAGAAGAATATGCAAATTACAGGAAACCACCAGATGGCACGGATAGTACGTCACAATGACGAGAGTGTAAGAGAGGGGTGTATAAGGAATGGTGGCAAAGAAGTAAAATTGTTCACAAGCGCTTTAAAAGCCTTTCAGTGCAAAAACCGCATAGTTATGGCACAAAGGAAGCATTTGGATGATTTTTTACGTGGTAGAATTATCGGACGACTGGAATGTGGACGTACTCAACTGGAAGTGTCCAAGGAACTTGGAATCGCCCAGAGTGTTATCTCCAGGCTTTGGCAACGATTCCAAGATGATGGTAATGTGAGTAGATGTTACAGCACAGGTCGCCCCCGAGTTACAACGCTGAATGAGGACAGGTATTTGGCAGCTACTGCCAAAAGAAACAGATGGAGCACAGCATCAGAGCTATCTCGTCAGCTCTCTTCAGCTACAGGTACGACAGTTTCAAGGCGGACCGTGTACAGACGCTTAGAGTACATTGGTCTATATGCTCGTAGGCCTGTCAGATGTGTTCCCCTTACCGCAACTCACTGTCGTCTGCGATAAACCTGGAGTAGAAAGCATACATTGTGGACACCGCAACAGTGGTCTTGTGTGATGTTTTCCGACGAGTCCAGGTTTAGTTTTCAGTCTGATTCTCGCCGGACTTTCATATGGAGAGTGCCAGGTACCCGTTACCACCAAGAGAACACCATTAAACGACACCGTTACGGTGGTGCAGGATGGCTCGTTTGGGGAGGAATTATTCTTGGTTCCAGAACTGACCTGCATGTTCAGAGTGTAACGATGACAAGCCACATCTCTCGGGATGTCATTCTGGAACAACATGTACGTTTGTTTCGGGGCGTCATGGGTGCTGAATTTCTGTTTATGGATGACAACGCCCGTCCTCACCGTGCAAACATTGTAGACGAATGCCTTCAATCGGAGGATATCACCCGTATGGATTGGCCAGCATACTCACCGGACTTGAATCCAATAGAGCATGTGTGAGATATGCTTGGCCGACGAATTGCAGCCCGTCAACCCCCTCCTACCTGTCTACCGGAACTTTGGAGGGCATTGCTTGACGAGTGATGTAATATTCCCCAAGATCAGATTGATAATTTGATACTCAGCATGCGTAGGCGTTGTAAGGCTTGTATTGCATCGTCCGGGAGACATACTCCGTATTAACACCCTCATACTAACCATGTTATACTGTTTTTTGTAAATAGGTTCTTTTTTAAAACATGCTCCAGGGAGTAAAAATCGCAATTTTTATTAATTATGTCAAACATATAGTATCTTTTTTGCTCTTTACCTTTTGTTTAATAAATAGACTTTACATATAAGTCAAATTTGTTTTGCTTCTGCCTCTTTCTTTGCTTGAATTTCATTATCCTTAATTTATGGACATGAGTATATATATATATATATATATATATATATATATATAATGCAAAATCAGCGTAATATTTCAGAACTAGTGTTATATCTCTTACTTTTAATATTGTAACCAAGTTACAGAAATATACCACACATATAGTATAAATTGGAAATCATTTGGAACTTTGAGCCCATTTCAGAGTGAGCTTCCATATAATCTTTTTAAAATTCTTCCTTCTAGTCTACATGTTCATGTGTCAGCTGGCAAATTAGAATCTATTTAAGGCAAATTAGGATCTATCTGGATTAATAATTGCCTCACTGCTAAATGTGGTTTGCAATTAACTTTGTTCATCTCTTAGTTACACATTACTTATATGATATTTAATGGATTTAATGATTTAAAACATTTTATAACTACAGATTGATTAATTACTAATGTCGAACTTTAAACTATACGATTGCTATTTTAGATTTTTCTTATAATTTTGAACCTCGATCAAATGAAGGATGACCTAAGCTGGAAATCTCCACTGCAAATTTGCACACTATACAAAATGAGAATTTGGAGCGTCGACGGATTTAACGTGCATCAGTTTCGAATTTTTATTGACACAACAAGACAACGACGGCCACGAGTTTGGATACTCGGATTTCGCGGCCATCTTAAATGTTTAAATTTTCAGATGGAAAGGGAGAGTGGGCTTAAGGTTAAGTTTATAAATTTAAATCTCAAATTAAAATTCTTTTAGTCATCAAATATATATATATATATATATATATATATATATAAATTTAATGCAAATATTAGTAGAAAGTAGTCTTCAATATTTCATATTGAAAATACTTTTGCTTAGAAATGGTTCTGAATTACAAACATGACATTTGATTTTTGTTAAATTATGGTTTCTCGTATAAGTAGACACCAAATCTAAAACAATTAAATTGCTTAGGAAAAGGTTTCTTAACATTTTTAAAATTACATACTAATTTTTGTTCTGCAGTTTTGAAACTTCTGATTGAATTAATGCCTTTGTTTTGGTAGCTTAAATTTATTCAATGCATAAAACATCGTTATTGAATATTTCATAAAAATATTGTATCAACAGCAATATTAATTTAAAAAAATCATCTTTAAGGGAAAGGAAAAGTAAAAAAGTGATCTCCAATACATCTTGAGTCACAATTTTTACAAAAGAAAACAAATGCATAAATCAGAAATTATGATAAAAGAAAATAATGATAGGGATGACATTTTTCCTTTCTTCATAAATATGCTAGCATTGTAACACATTTCATCAGAGTTCCAAGGAAGAAATAGAAGAGAAACAAAACAAAACAAAAATGCAGTGGAGGAAATATTTGTTATTATTATTTCTTAGAAATACATATGCTGGAATGCATAAAAAAAATGTAGGCGACAGGTTAAAAAAAAAATACTTCCATTAAGCGAATCGAATTGTTGAAAAAATTAACCAAAACTTCACATGAGAATATAATGGATGTGAAAATTTTATATCAAGATTTCATTTTCAGTTATTCTTTTAACACATTCGATAATGACAGAAGAATAAGGAACTTAAAGCTCCATAATAGTTATTTGTATGTCAATAAATAAAATAATAACTTCCCATTGAGCCAATGTGTATTCATTGTTGTCTTGAAATCGTATATCATCTTTCCTTTCTTCGCTCGTTCTCCAGCTTCATTAATTGAAAGGGCTTAGATTAAGAAACTCATTTGCTAAAGCAAACACAAAGGCAGAGTTTATTGGCGACATTCGCGCAGCAGAGTGCAAGTGGAGAAAATAATTCGTTTCCTGGATTTCAATTTTATCTGGGTATTCCGTTTGCTGAAGATACAGCGCTTTCGTAACAAATCTGAGCCGCGAAACGACCCGCTGTCATTTGAGATCAATTGCTTCGCTTCGCACTCACTCGAAAGGGATAATCGGTTTTCCACTGTGGAGCGGCTCTTAAATCCCAGGAATTATTGTTTGAAAACAATGTGTTTCCTTTTTACAACAAAAATCCCTTGACCCGGATTAAATCTAATTTATATAGAGACTCGGAAAACAAAAGAAACAGCACGGGAAAAAAGAATGGATTCAATGAATATATCCAAGAAAGTGTATGTGTCTGTAGGTATATAAATTTTTTTAGAAAAGCGGAACAGGATAAAATAGAGGCAGGGGAACATCGTATCGCACGTAAACAGAGGTGACGATACATATCGATTTATTGATGAGATGACTTACGTCCTGACGAATGAAATTTATGTTGCTCCTGAGAGCTCGTCGATTGAGGGGTAAGGGAGGCCTGAAATTGTTGCCCAAGGGTGCTTTAGGATTGCGTTCGTCACCTTGCATCAACTTCCGCAGGATGTACAGCTGCAAAAAAAAGACACACAAAGAGTAAAGAGAGAGTCTTCACATGCAAAGGAATAAAAATTTACATATATAAGACGCATAAAAATCACTATTTTCTCTTAAAAAGAAATTATGATTTAAACATATATATATATATATATGACAAAACACACAGACTATTTTAAGTACAAATATAAAAGTTTCTATGAAAAGGAAAAAGAGTTTTATGGTCATATTTCTTTTTACAAAGTTAATTTATTGAAATAATAGTAAAACATAGGAGAATGGTACGTGACTGCATAATATTTTGAAATAAAAGATTCTTTTATTTTCGATGTAGCATTTCGTGGCTGAGTTATTTTTAAAAAAGCTTATGCATACTCTTTTCCTGTTATAAATAATATAAGAAATACTATTCAACCAATTTTGAGTTAGTATTACGCTTTTTTAGAAATGCAAAGAGATTTGAGTTAAGGAGTGTAAGAGAAAAGTAACAATTAAAATGATTATTTCAAACGACAGTTCGATTTGAAATCAGATTTATTCTAAGCGATATACATATTTTTGAAACGAATTTTAACATCAATATTTTTTTTCATCTTACAAAGCTATAAAGCAGATTAAGTTAAATTCCAATTGAATTTTATTCTTATCTTTAAAAACAAGTAGTTTTTAATGAAAGCAACCCAT